>KE525345.1:751658-776622 GCA_000441895.2 Anopheles sinensis
AGACGAAACATTATTGTCGTCAAGAGTACAATTTCACGCTAAATATGGCACTAATTAAAAAATCAACTTTTTTTCTAAATGCAACCATAAAACCCTCTGCCTCAAGTAACAAGCGATGGGATTGTATTTATTTTGTCTTCAAAAAAAGTAAAGTTTTTACGATCGACCCTTCCGGTCTTAGTTAGGAATAATAGCAATCATTCTCCTTTGAGAGGATGCAAATGGTGACAGATTTCACGATTCGTCACATCTGATACACTTTCCCATATCGAAAATCTCTTCATCGTGGGAAAAGGAAAGTGGGCTGCTAGAGCGTGGAAAAGTCAATCCTTGGTGGTCCAAGCTGCCAGTTTTACGACCAACTTCCTGCTCACAACCGAATTATGATTTTAGTTAAACAGTACAGAAACCGTTCCTTACCGGTAGGTTGGTTTCAACTTTCTTCTCTTCATGTTTAAAGGTTCTCCGACATCAAAGAGCTGCTTTATTACGCACTCAAATCCCTTCGTTCGGAAAATAGAAGGAAACATGTATCCAAATCTCGAAGCAGAAAGAAATGCATTGTACAGAAACACATGTTATCGATAAAAGTAACCAAGTCTCATCGAGAGGCAACTCTGGTTTTATGACATTCGAGTAAAGTTTTGTGCATGTAGTTCGCCTTTTCGGGTACTTTTTTACGATCGTTTCGGGTCCTTTGTCGGTGATGTTGACATGTCCAGCGCTTCCTTTGCCACTTTTCCTGGAACTTTGTACGTAAAGTGAAAAAATCAAATAAGGTTCATTACTGAGAAGGTCCAAGAAAAAATGCTTACCGTTGTGACCCGGAAACCGCACACCACAGTATCCTCCTCCAGATGGTGCGCAAACTTCGAGCTCGGGTTACGGAAAAGGACGCACATTCGAACCAAGGATCCGCCTGAGATCCGAAGGCTCCGGCCGAAACGGAAAGATCACAAAGATTTATGCGTGCGTTTGAGTGGCGTGAAATTAGACCTCCCGTTGCATACCACCCCAGACGACCGGGCGACAACGAACGGCCGCATCGATGAGTGCAATTGCCAGTCGGGCCATGCCTTCTGCGACGGCCCGAGCTTCGATTCGTTACGGAAGGGTCATAATTCTTTCCCCGTTCTAATTAATTCCCAGCGAGCCCAGCTCGTTTGCCCTCCGAATGACGGATCACCACGGGTTGCCCAATGGAAAAGATCGTATGGAAATGTGCACCACCACGAACCGTGTTTCATTTTCACCATTTCGTCGATGATGGGGAGTTTGGATCGATTACCGGAACCCGGTGCCGATGATGCGCGCGTTCCGGCCTCGATGTATGTGACTTAATTGGAAAACGGAACCAAAAGCGGGACCCAGCTTCCGAAACGGCAAGGGCTCGGGATTTCGGCTTTCAGTGGATCAATCTCATCCGCCAGGCGAAGGGTTTTGTTTCAACCAGAGCCGTCGAAAGCATCGAACGGCCCGTAAATCAATTAGTCACTTCAGTCAGGCAGCAAAATTAGATCAAATTATGCCTGCTTTTCGCGGCGGCATAAATGCGCGGCCATTCCCGCTCGCGCGTGTGTGTGTGTGATAAAATCACGGCAATCAGTAGAACTTCTGGCACTCGCTGTTTTGATTCAACGAAAATCCCGAACCGAACACGTCCGACGCGTCGATCGAACCCAAACGAAAACGATCGATTTCGGGGTGCAGAAGGGCGAAAGGGTGGAGAAAATAAACAAAATAATTATGCTCGTCCGGTCACGGGTTCGGTTCGCGATGTTGAAGTATTGAAACAAAAACCTAGAGAAAAAAAAACAATAAAATAAAAATAAGCCAACCCCGAAGGCGGAAGGTGGGCACGATTTTCGGCAATGCCCTGGCAAATCAATTTGCTCCGCACGCTTTATCGCTCATGCATGCCCAAACCGATCAGTCAACTCTCGGGACCGGAACCATCGAAAACACCTCCTCCCCCATACCAACACCACCACCACCACAACCAAGCCATCGCATCGATCCGCGGCCCTTTCGTGCAGCCCTTCGAGTGCGTGAGATGCGCCTCCCTTCAGATGGAAATTCGAACGTCCCCGTTCCGACTCAATCGATGCCCTGGCAATCGATTTTCGAAGGGGTGCGTTTTCCGCGAGCACCTTTTTCGACGGGCAGCCAGCTTTTTTCGCCGTGTTTTTGATGTCCCACCGCCAACCGGGAGACCGGATTCGTTTCGAGCTTCGTTGCGCTTATTAGCTTGCTTTGCGACTGAATCGATGGGAAAACCCGGGAACGCTGGCTCCATGCGAACGGAACGGAACCCGCAATTCAATTGCATCAAACGCAGCAACGAGTGACATACGGCCCGGGGAGAGGAGAGAAATTTCCCGTGCAACGCACTGGTTCCCTTTTTCGGTGCTCTTGCGAATCGAATGTATCGAAGTGTTCCTCATGCACAAGTTCTAAACCCGATATTTTATAATATAAGCTTCTTGTTGTCAAGACAATCAATGAAATAAAATGATTTGGTCTTTAAAATACAAAACAAAAATCACTAATCAACTTATAGTCAAAAGAACACAATTCGTAACTGTTACGGATTTGCTGAGGATTGTACAAGAAAAACACATGGTATACAGTACGGTAATGTGAGGCAATATGCTCCCCAATATGGAGCTCTAACATAACAAATATTCAACCGTAAATCTAGTGGACACTCTGGAGTTCCAATAGTAAATTCCAAAACATAAAATACATTTAAAATTAAATAAAGCGCAAACATGATTATCAGAAATCTTTTTGCTTTAAATATTTCAATTAAACCACGACAAGCGTTTCAAAATGCAACAGTTGGAACAAATCGACGAAACCTTCATCGACTCTAACAAGGGACGAAAATACGGTTTTCTCTAACCTTCGAGTTGATAGTTTTCGAGTGCTATGATGATTGTTCGAGAATCAAAACAGGTCAATGTGTCAAGAAATCTAGTTAAATACCAAATTCAGACATGAATATTCAGTTTGAATTAGCTTAGTTTGTACTTTGCTTGTCGGAAAACAATAAGAAAAAAATGTTTGTTTTGTTATTTAAGCTCGATATTGCTATCTGTCGCTAGTACGATTTGTATATTTTACTCATTAAATGCTTTTTTTATGAATCAATTTGTAATTTGCAAACTAGTAGGTTTGTGCAATGAAAACTCATAAATTTTTCCCTTACTTATACTTAAACTTCCCAGTTAATCAACACCAAAGGATATAAAACCGGTGCTACCTTTTTCGGTTCCAAAACGATGCACCCCGGAGTTGCATCGGTTCGACGATGCAGAACGACAAACAACAACATGTCACTGGACGGAAAGCGAACGACTTTGCTGTTTTTTTATGTGTTCCGTTCCTCCACAACCCGCTTGACAGTGGGTGGACATCTGACTGACTTTGAGTGACTTTGGCGCATTTTCGTCGTCGACGGTGCGTTCAATTTCCGTATCGGTCACTTGCAACCTTCCTGCTTCCCGGGCTGGGAGATGTCTTATTCCGACCGAATTCGTTCCGCGTCGCTGCCTAAGCGACTTATTATATTGTCTTACTCTACTATTCGAACAGGAGAAAAAAGGGATCGATCGATTGAAGTTCATTCGAAGCGATACTCCCATTAACGGACCTAACCATTTTGGATGTATCCCAGTAAGTCCATTTAGAAGTCATCAATCACTCCCTCATGGCACTCAGATGATGATCATCTTTTCTTGTTCTCAAATGCATACTTTTTATCCATAAAAAATATTACCAGCTTTTAACATTTCGTTACTAACTTGCTTCGTATTCAAATCTAGATGCATCGTAAAGTGCATCTGAAGCGCCTTACTTCGCTGCCTCGACGATCGAGCAAGAAAAGTGCAGCTGTCCGCGAATCAATGGATCCCCATCGTCAACCCATGGCCTGCCCTCGCTCCACGCTTCAGCTCCCCGCGCCGTTTGCTGTTGCATAAACAATCAATATCTATTTTCAAAACATCTCCACAATAATTGGCCCAACCCTGGAAAACGGGGGAAGGGGCAATCGAGGGTGTGAATCTGGGCGTCCTTCTCTCCAGGCCGTGCACGGAGTAAACTGAGCCAAAGGTACACTCGCCAAGCCGAACCAAGCGTAAACACGTATTTGCGCTGCACTCCGCGCAGTCCGCCCTTAGGTTTTGAATTAATCTAGGTCAGTTTTATTAGCAACACTTGACTAGTAATAAAATTAATGAAATAATAATCTCGCTCTCCACGCGAGTCCCGCCCCTCGGTGGATGTGTTCCCTTCTTCCTGAAACGATCTAATGCGAAATTGTGCACCGTGTGCACCGTCTTGTTGACGGCATGCGGACGGTGAAGTCAAGTGCGCGCGCCCGAATCGAATGCATCTGTGTGTCGAATGCAATCGGAATCGATGTGCGGCTAATGGAAATACGGCAGCAGCATTTGGTGGCCGTTAAACCGAACGGAACGACCGTCAGTTTAGGTGTTCGGTATGCACAAATGGGAAGCACAAGAACAAGAAGAAAACTACCATCAACCCATCAATATAAAACGCGGAATTGGGAAGAGAAACTTTACGTACTCAGCGCACCAGTGGGTGGTTTTGCTAAATTTTATGTCCTCCTCGCGAATGCAACGAGCGGATTGACGTCAGGCGAAACGCTGGAATGCCTTCACCAACGCACATCTAAATACGGATGAGGCCAGGTTGGAACGGTTCTATTTTGAGAATTTAATTTCAAACGATTTCAATTTATGAATTCTGTTTCGCAACATTTGAAAGTCGTTTACATGATCATATTGTTGTTTGTTGAAACAAATATGATATTTGATTTTGATTTGAGAAATGATTGGGATTCAACCAAATGCATGATTATTTATTAGACTAGGTCCGGCCCGCAAGCTGATCCTATCCGGCGCATAAGAAAATTTTAGAACAACTTCTAAAATAACATCTAAATTCTTATCGGATTTGTTCACGATATCATGTTTCTTTCCTAAAAAGGCGCATTAAAACTATTGAACGAAGTCATAAATACCCATGCAACTTCCTCGTTTATTTTTATTACACTTTTTCGATTGCATTTTTGATTGCCCTAATGATCATTATAAAATGTTCAACTATCGTTAATCTCGTCCAGAAGCATGCAACAAAATAACATGTTAATTTTGCAACCGCAATACGTACACCAGCAAAACCTTGGTAAAAAAATGTGAGAACCAATTAATTTAAATTATAAAGACAGGAGAAGTACAAAATTTTAAAAAGACTATGTATAACTTTAAAAAACCTTATCTAATGTTTATGTTACTTCTTGAATTAAATAATTGATACTCCATTTGGTTTAGTTTCAATTTCATGATTTGATTTGCCTGACCCGTGGATTCTAGCCCTTTTTCATCTACTGCCCTTTTCAGGAAACGTTTTCCAACCCCTGATTTGGATGGTCTGATCATTTATTGTAACTTTATAGGATTCCAGTAAATGATCTTTTCTGTGGTAGTACACAATTTTCTCTTTTTTGCCTCCAAAAGGTCATTCAATTTTGGCAATAACGTTACAGATCATCCTTCCATTTCTTTCCATTCTGTCCCACATACCAATCGCTAGTCCGCTAGTAACAAACCGTTTGCCTTACTTAAGTCCTACCGGCCGGATTAAGATTTCCGATCACTATCGATATCGGGCTGACCCCGGTTCGTGTTCGAATAAACTTTATGGTGCCGTCCGGTTTAGGGCCATCCGGAGGAGAGAAAAAACAAACCAAATAATACAACCTTCGAGCCAAATCGTTCGCCCTGACCCGGGCGGGTGCTCTGGGAAGCGCCGGTTTTCACTGCTCCATCGCGTTGCTCCATTGAATGCAAATTTCTGTAACAAATTTAAACATCCCCCCCGGCCCGTCCCATCTCGTAGCATTTCCGATAAGCTTCTCTTCTCCCCTCCCTTGGGTTGGAACATTTAACCCATCCACGCGAACCCATTTCTCAGCTGCAGAGTGGAGGGACGGCGAGCGATATCAGTTTCCGGTCAGCATCTAATGCAATTTAATCGAAGCGATTTGCGACCTTGCTCCGGAAACTCTTCGCTGCATTATGAATATTCATCGTTCATTAGCCAAAGTGGTGCCCCAGAAAGGGAGTTGGGGGGCGAGGGAGGTGAGGCTAGACTTGCAAAATAGAAGATTCGCTCGAGCTGAGATGTGTTCGACGCAGATTGAAGTGGAATCGATGGCTGATGAGTATCGTGCGATCGTTTTTTTTATATTTTCACGAACGTCTTGTCTTCAGAAGGGAGAAAAAAACCAAGCGCTCGCGACTTTAACGCTTCAGCCCCAAGATCGTATCGGGCTGGAAGCGCTTCCCTTCTAGAGAAACATCTTCACCGTAACGCACGCGTCCCCTTTGGATGCACTTGGCTGCTGCAATTTTAGCTGCATCATCCACGTCATCGGCAAGCAGCAAGAACAACCATCAGCAGCAACAGCTACATCATCAGTATTCCGCCTGACGAAGCGCTATCAATCAATCATTGCAAAACCGTACGTACACCGAGCTCAACAAACGAGCATTCATTGCCTTCCCCGCCTTTTCGGGCCATTGTAGCGAACCCCGTGAATGCACTCGACTCGCCCGGTGCAACCGGTTCTCCCTGAGTGCTTCGGGGTTACAGCGACCGACTGCAACTATGGTCACTTTGTTCAATAAAACGAGGTTAAATAACTTGTTTTCTAGAATAGTGTTTTCTACAATTGTTCAAGTTGGTCTTTTTCCAGATAAATTTAGGATTTTTCTGGTCTTGATTTTTTGGATTCTTTTTAATCTAACTGAATTAATTTCTGAATCGAAACTTATACACTAATACCTTTTTTATTTAAATTAACTAATTAAAACTGAAATTTTTCTTGATAGCCTCAATAAATCCGTTTATTTTTCCTACTCCAAAATAGTGTCTGTTAATTTGTCAACGACTGTAATCTCCGTTGTTAAATCGTTGGCACTCCTTAGAAGACTTGCCGCGGACGAGAGAACGAGTTAATACGCTAACAATAATTGAATTTGCATAAAACAGAACTCGCCTTCTGCCCCACGACGAACCTCGGCTTACCCCTGTTAGGAGAAACTAACCATGCGATCAGCTTATTGCTCCCTTTCGTCATCTCGAGAAAGATCTCGCTGCGGAGTGAAGCCCAGAAATAAAAACCCACCGAAGAAGATGTTCGTTCCTCAATCTTTGCTTTGGCAGATTTGCTGGTGGGCGTCTTTACCGTTTTTCGTATCTTCCTCCTTTTTTTCGGGAAAGGAAGTGGGCGCTATCGTCTTGGGCTATCGTCGATCGGCTCCCGATCCTCATCCATCAACGGTACGTCGGAAGAAAGTTTCCAAAACGCGTCGGAACTCGGCTGATAGCTAAATCGATTAAGCCTAATCATCATTCATCGCCCGCACGGTGGCAAATCAATCGATTATGGAAAGTATGCGAGGGGGACAAGGGTGTGACGGGGTGAAGGAGTATTGGTAGAAAAATCGCGAAATAGTGATTCGAATCTCGAATCGGGAGGGGGTTTGGACGAAAACCAGACTCGGCGGAGAATGGGGGCTTGAAATATGGTACAATAAATAGGAAAATTGGTTGCCTATAAATCTAGTTCGTATTCGCGTGCCCATACTTACGTGTCTCCCCAATCCATACCGCAACTCCGCCCTTCCCTTTTGGATAATCGTCGACACGCAAATCTTGGTTTCCTCTGGTCGAAGCTCTCCACACAGACACACACAGAGAGACGCGTCCGATTGACAGTAGAAACGGCGATTGAGTAGACGCGCGACTCGGCGAGCGATTTATTGGCCCTCCCTGGAGTGGGGTGGCATTTGGTAAGGTAGCGCACCCCCGGGTTGGCAATAAATTGAGGCAATAAAATTATAAATTTGTAGCCAGCGCCCTAACACTCCGTCACACACACACACACTTCTCGCCAGCCTTTTCTGTCCCCGAAACGAAACCAACTGTCGCACCTTTGGGGATCTTGTTGCAGCAAAGCCGCGAGTAATGAGCATTCCGCGGTGCAATGGCGATATTTTTGGCAAATGAAAGCCAACGACGAGAGACTCGGCTTCCAACTTACGCACGGAATGCGAATTGCATTTCCACCGCAATTAATGCGTTCCAGACGATGCCAAGGGAGGAATAAACGCAAGCGCATGGACTTCAAATGGACGTTCGATGCAAGGAGGCCCACGGGTCGTGAGCTGTAAATCAGGTGAGAAAATACGCTAACTGCATTTTCTCTACTTGACGACAGTTTGAAATATACTTCCCGCTTCGAGTTCATAAAGCAACTGAGAGTGGACTATCCGGTAAGAGGGAAGTCATATTTAAGGAAAATATTCTAAAAAATAAAGAAGGATAATGTTACAATCGTACCATACAAAAATGTCAAACATCGTTGGTTTCAATATTTTAATAAGTATATACACTGTTTCCAGTCCCTATAGAGCCCCCCAGTTCGCTCAATTTAGTAGATTAACGATTTTATCAATAAAAATAAAATAAAAGGGTGTCATGAAGTCAATATTTTAAGCATTTTTTTCAGGTATACCTGTAATGTAAAATTTATTTTATAAATATTCCATTAAAATTGCTGTTCTGTTTTGCACTCTACAATAAGCTCCACCTCCCAATAAGCTCCAAATTTGTCTGAGCTATCTTAATTATCCTATTTTTATCACTGCCGGTCTCCTAGAAGCAGAAAAATCTTTTAAAGCACTCCGTCTTGCTGGCAATGTAACTGCTCCCAACGTCGATTTATGTCCGATTTTTCAAATTCCTGTATTCAGTTACAAGGTTATAAATCAGGTTTGGAGTTTGTAACATTTTAGATTGCTTTATTGATAGCAGTATTTACTGAAACTTAACGAATAGTCTCCTTACAAATGGCTAAGTTCATCTTACGCTTTATATCCCTTAGCTTTTTCTGGTAATTTGATAAAGTTTTCATAATTTTCCGTTTAGTTTATTTTGTTTTGTTTCTAAGTATTACCGTAAATATTTGGAGTTTTTACGAAATGTTGGATTGTTTGATGCGAACGACCATAATGGTAGGTCATTGCCTGTTTTAAAGCGTTTTCTTAATTTTAATCAGTTATGTTACCTTATTTCCCCTCTTTAAGACCTTTTCCCTTTGGAATGATGACTTGTTTCCCTAAATTTAAAATGGTCAAATCACTGCTGGCTCTACTGAAACTAGACACTGAAAATGTCACTTAAAATCAAAATCATATTTAATCTTGCCGAACGTATAGTGAGCCTTTAATCAATTTCCTAGTTAATATAAACATCGTCTAATTGAAAAAAAACTCGGCTTTTATCATTGGGTAGTTTTTACGATACTGAACCTGACTGGAACTGGACACAGTGTATATTAGCTACCTAAGTGACTTAGTTTAAAAATGGAAAAATATAAATCATAATTCAACGATTTGTGCACTTGGTAAATCTCTTGCATAACAGAGCATTCGAGACCAAAGTCACAATCAAGACAACCAGATTTTATTTTCTTTCCATGGATGACAAGCAAACTTTTCCGCGTCATCGTACATGATGAGGCACACTTTTTGGACCAAATTTCGTTCGCTCAGGCTTTAGTTTGCTTAGAAGGCTCAGAAGGAAACGAGGAGAAAGAATCCTTAGGAAGAAGAAAAATTAGCACACGCACCGACCAAGGGAAAAAAGACATAGCAGGAAAATTCGAGGCTCACACCAACACGATGCCATTCAGTCAACGTAAACAACGAATTCAATTTAATAGATGAATGAACTTAAAACCATCCACAGCGAAAATATATCCGTCGAAGTCATTCGTTGAGACATTTATTTCCCTGTTTCATGTTTCCCCCAAGGTAAGGACAAGGATTTTCAGCAGTCTCGGGGGGTGGGATGGGGTGTTAAGAAAAAGTTTTCTCCACCGTTTCTCTGGTGATTATTCAATGGAAAGCCTATCCACTGTGGTCCCCGCGTGCGCGTTGGCTCGGAACGAAACGGATAATCCGCTCGCCCTGGAAACACGTGGAAAATGAAAAACACTTCTTACTCGGGGTAGGTGGTGCGTTCTACCGTTCGCTGGCCTTGTTTTGAATTCTTTCTTTTTCCCGACCGAACACCGATGGAGCTACATCGTCCTGTCTGCTAGGAGCCCTTCCAGTCACTGCGAAAAGAAAAGCGAAAGATTATCGTTATTGTTGCGTGGTGTCATTTGCTCGATGAAAAATGTGCTCTAAAATGGCACCCAGCGGGATCGCCTGGTTGAGCTGGGGCGAGGTGGACAGGGAGAAAGGGGAAGGATGAAACTAGTGCCACAAAACCCTGAAACTGTCCGACCCGGTTGGAAACGTAGAAACAAATGTGAAAAACGACTCAATGGGGAAGGATTTTGAAAGAAAGTAGTAGCGAACCGAGCGAGAAAAAAAAACACACACACAGTCAAGCGAAAACGACCAAATCCAGCGACAATCGAAAGGCGAGAAAATGCCTCACGCCGACGCCTCGATCCCGGGGAAACGTCAGGAATTAATGTGCCGGAAAAAAGCGGAATCCAACCAGATTGGTTGACATTTGCCGCTTTGCCACCACCATTGCCGGCCGTTTTTGCCACGGGGAAAATTGCGAAAAAAGGGAACGAAGCGGATAGCGAGCACATTAAGCTGATGACTATTTTGCCTTTTCGAAGGGCAGGATTTTTCCGTTTCCCACCGGACCCGGCCGGTGGAAACTCGTATTTTTTCTTCCCCCCTTTTTCGGACGGCTGCCGTTCTAATGATAATAAGAGTGTGCAAAAGGTCCCCGGTGCCAATCGGTGCACGGTTTGGGGAAAAGGTTAATTTGAGTGAAACGTTCGCAAATTTACATGCCTACACTAGTTGAGTTGGCTACCGGGAGACGTCGCTAAAAAAAAACAAACGTCAAAATGTCACGGAATGTAGTGAGAAGAATAATTTTTCCCCATCGCTACCTTCGCTCGAAAAAAGCAATTATTATTGCCGGCAATCAGACTCGGGGTGGAGAAACATATTTGTGCGCAAAAACAAAAAATATAACCAGAACTAACCTCCCTTGCAGTCACCCCTTCCTCCAGGAAGATCCATCTTCCACCGTTGACTCGTTGAGCGCACGATTATCCAATCGCACCGGAAGCGGGAAACGGGGTGGACTGGAAAAATGAATGCACCCAGGAATTGTTAACCCCGGGGTCACCTTTTTCCCTATCAGCTCGTTGCGATCTCGTCGCGAGCGCACGTAAATTGATCCAACAAGCTTGCCTCCCTTTGGGAAGGGACGGGTCCCGACTGCATTTGACATCACACCTTGTCATGCGAACCGCAAAGTAACGAAAATTGTGCACGCAAATCATCACTTAAGTCACCCCTCGGGGAGGGTTTGGGTTCCTGCTGCACCGAAAATCCAGTCTGCCCCGGGAAAACTACTTTCACCACGGGAAAGGTACTGCACGGCTTCCGCTTCTACTACTGTCTACGTGTGTTTCCCCTTCGTTTTAAATAATCAGCACTAATAAATTATCGTATTACCGAAACACCCCGTCGCACCGCGCTGCCCGACTAATGAATCAATTTAAATGTGCATGCTATTTTCCCCAACTGCCCGATGCAACAGTACATTGTTTTAGTGTCGTTGGTGCAAGAGAACAAATGTAAATGAAATCGCTCATAAACCTCTAAATGTCACAAAAAAACCAGGGGGAAAATTTTAAATAGCATAAAAATTTAACAAGGGGTAGATTGCAATCATTGGTGGAACAAAGTTAAAACCCTACCATTTCCCGTCGCACAGGAGACGATTGCAACGCGGATTGCATTTTCCTTATCGGCCCAAACAAGCATCCGAAACCGAATGAACCCTTCGAAAGCGAGAGAGTGATGAAAATTTGTTTTAATTGTCATCCAACACGGAAAAGTGCGATTACTTGGCGCAAGCAACAGTCGGGTGCCCTTTGGCCAGCTTGGCGGAAACGGCTTGTGATCGAGAAGCAGGGTAGATAACTGAGCCCAGCCAGAGAGGTATCATTTCCATCACATCGATTTGAGTTTCTCGTTTTCTGCACCTTGGTGTTCTTTTTTGTCTCCGTCTTGCGAAGCGCACGGAAGTGTGCAATTGTGATTGAACGGTGGGCGTAACCAGCCCATTAACTATGCTAATTACATTAACTGTCACACTTGGGGACGTTTGCTACGACACTCACATGCTCGCAACGTAAAATGGAGGTCAATTTTAAACAGCATGACAGCGGCTCACAATTATTGTTTTGCATGTTGATGCGGAATAATTGTCTTCAGTTTTTGTTCTGTATAATTATAAAAGCTTTGTGTTCAAATTTCGTTAGTGGTTGATAATAACACAATAACTATTAAAGCTCATAATATTTTCAATTTAATTACTTGTAACATATCTATTAAGGACAGTAAAAGGTCCTAGGTCATTGTACAAAAAATTTACATTGTGTGTCAAATTGAAGCTAAACATAGATATTCTTGCATTTTTTAGATTCAATACTTTTAAAATTATTGCTTCGTTACAACGTTGTTGCCATGGGATTGCACATTAGTAAAATCTATCACATGTTTACCGCACTAAACACTTGAAATCAATACAAACAACTCATCAACTTCGTGAACCTCATGAGACCTGCTCTCCTTCAAATATTATTGAACATTTATTAGATGAATGGAACTTATGCATAGCGCATGATAACTGAAAAGCATAAGAGGGTGGATCTGATGTGCGACAAAATCCAAGCAAGACTTCGACCAAGGATTTGATTTTACTCAGCGTTGCCAAGAATTTTTCTTGAAATGTTTTGAACTTTGGAAGGCAAAGGTTTTTTTGCAAACCGAAACCAACGGAAATTGGCATCACAAAAAGTTTTCCAAAGTACCAAAGCAAAGTAATCGTTTCCGAATATCCCTACTCCAACCCGGGATGATTCCAAACGGGACCTAATTAAATGAAAAGTTCAGCAGTTCACTGTTGGAAAATTGCTTCCGGAAAAAAACATCCTCCCCTTGTTTACTACGAAACTCCGAATCAAACACGCGAAGTAGACTTTGTGAGTGTCTTTGGTTTTTGGATCCGAATGAAATGGGAAAGAATGTACTTCCATGCTTCTCTGGAGGGATTTCCCTCCTCAAGGAAAGCACGAAGGAGAGAAATTGTAAGATACTACCGCTTCCTTGTGGGGTCACACATAATGAAAATGAAAAGGAAAAACCACCCATCCACCGAGTCTAGGGAGCGGAAATTAATTAAAACAAATTGTTGTACCGAAAAAACAAAGTTGAAGATTCCTGCAGGTACGGAATTTAACGCCCTCCACTCTAGGGGTGCCTTCGCTCGACAGCCAATTTATTCTACATTAACAATTAGTGTGCCGCTGACGGTGGCATGGAAGGAAAATCCGACAGCATCTCCCGCTTGCATGGGAAAATACAACCAAAAAACACAACCGACTGGAAAACCAAATTCAGAAAGCAAAGCCCCCTAATCATGAGTTCACCAGACGACCGACTAGAGCCGGTTGTCGGTTGTCAGTCAGGATATGCAAAGCGTGGAGAACCGTGAAATGCTATCCACGGCTCGGGTGGACGGCTCGTGCCAACACGGTCACGCTGTTATCCTTTTCAGCCCTCCGCCCTCCGCTTATCAACTCGGTCGGACGGTTTTTCGGGAAAAATATGAATCGAAAATAGTTGCATGTAACGTTGCTTAATAGGATTATTTGCTATTTTGTGCTCGCGATACGCTTCTTTTCCTTCGCCAGGCCCCTCGCTTTTATTGCAAGGGGTTTTTATTTCGTTTCGGGCACAAACAGATACCAAACGCTGGGGGGTGGGGGTGGGGGAGGATAGGGAGTAGAAAGTACGTACGAAAGGGCAGGAAGGACGAACGGACAATTTTTCTGCTGAATCAGCGTTTTCCTCCGTGTTTCGGACGTTTTGCACAGTTCATTCACCTCTCTGTCGGACGCCAACATTCCGCTCCTGCTCTTGAAAGCGGTCGATGTTTGCTTTCACTCGGTTTGGTGTTGTTTTTTTTTCTGTTGGTCCTCTTCCTAACCCCGGTGGGGAAAACTGATAGGAAATTCTAAAAAACATCCAACTCATCCCCTCAAGCCTCGTTAACCGAGGGTTATACAATGTGTTTTCTTTTTCCCTTCCTGCCGCTGGGGGAAAACGAAAAGAGTTTGCCCGTATCAGGATCGCCAGATTGGCATTTGATTGTCCGACAATCGCAAGGAACATAGAGAAAAGGAGAGAGAAAGAAACAGGGACGAGTAGGATGTGAAAATAAAAATACAAAGGTGGGGAAAACGATGGACAAAAAAATCTGACCTGAAAATCAGAAGTCAAACAGTTTTCGTCTTACGTCCACTAAAGAGCTATTTTTGTGCCTCTTGACTCGCTGAAGATGAATCATTTGCGTGATTTAGATTTCGGGTGGATCTCGCCATTTTTTGTTCTCTGTTCGCCCTGTATCATTTATCATTTTGCTCAATCTGCCTTGATGCCTTAGCGTTGGAAAAAATATATACACAAACCGGTTTAGAAGAAGCAATTTTGTGTTGTGTTCGCCAAAAAACCTTTTTCGGGACGCAACGCGGATGAGTATGATATCTCCACCAATTTATTGCACTCGCCGGTGAACGATCCATTTATTGCACTGCTTGTAAAAATGTTGTTATTTGTGTGACTGGCGTAGACACACACCCCGTTTTGTCGCACACAATGTGCACGAACCAAAAACGAAAATCGAAACGAAACCTATTCAAGTCGAGGCACATAAAACCACTGCAGATCTAACATGCTTTCCGTATGCACCAAACGCAAGTTTGTGTGTATAAGGGAAACTGTTTGCATATGCACCACCAAAGTGAAATGGATTAATGAATTTTTCATTAATTTACTGAATCTCGCCGTTTAAAATTTAAAACAAGAATTAAAAGATAAAAAGAATGTCTTCTGATTTAAATTGTTGTAGATCAGCGAAAACGTAAATAGACGCTAATATGAAATAATTTTACATGTTACGAAAATCAATTTTTTGCCGTAGAAAATTTTTGATCTTATTTGTTAAAATATGCTATAATTGATAAGCATAACTGTCTTTATTTGAATTTCCTAGCTATTACATTTCTTGCCGCGAAAATCAGCAGAGATAACCTGGCATAAGGTTACAGTTATGACTCGCTTAGATTAAATGTCCTCGCTACAAATCGTTTTCAAGCAAAAATAAACTATATGGAAAAGCCTTTCAAATGTAAACATTGATGAAATTGAACATATAATAAATATAAAATTGGATGAGAAATTTATCAATCCACAATGTTTAACAAGCTCGCTTTTATTTATCTAAGCAAGAAATCATTTCAAAACTCTGCTGAAACAGGTTTTGTAAGATTTTATTAAAATCGAAATTAAATCAGATTTTAAAAAATATAATGAAAATCGAAATAGAACAACAAATTTATGTTTGCCAGCAACAAATTCTGAATAAAATGTTTCATAAAGATTTCGACGGCGTGGCTATCCACGTACACAAGGGAAAAAGTCTTGTAAGCCCTTCATGGGGCAGGCATGACCAATAGGTCGTTACGCCAAGAAGAAGAAGAAGATAAAGATTAAATAAATAATGACAATTCGGTGCATTGATTGCATGAATACATTTTCAAAATGGAACAATGTATCGAATAATCCTTACTCTTTGATGTTTTCTAAACCTTTGCGTTGACAGTGCATAATAGAACGCACTCCCCTACCTGTTTTAACCGGGTACTATTGTAATCTATCGGCCGTCGTTAGTGAGCTGTTGAAAATTACGCCAACCACTCCTAATGTCGTTGCGCGTTAACCTCAAACAAACAGTCATAAATCGCTTTTCCCTTCATAACGATCGCGTCCAACCCCCCTTTCAGCTAAACGGTTCCATCGATGCCCCCCGAGGAGTGCGATCCGTTTCTCCCGTTCCCCATAGGCCTCTGCGCCAATGCGACCAACTAGCATGGGGGAAGGATAGGGAAGATCGAAAGGAGAAGCAACGTACACAGAGCACACAAACCGGGGGACTCGAGACTTTCATGGGTGATGAGTATAATAAATATTAAATAATTGTTTATTGCTTGACGCTGCGACTCTTCGTGCTCGTATGCCCCAGAATCAACCCCTTGCTCCGGCCGGGTTGATCGACGAGGGGTTGCGATCGCGCAATCAACGGTCGCGAGCGCGTACTCGCACGACTTTGCGCCTCGTCAGCCTCGAACTGTGCGAGCGCAAAAGCGAACGAGCGCAGGCGGGACCGGTTCTGGTCGACGGACGGACTCTCGGCTTGACTTCTCGTCGACCCAAAACTGGGTCTTTAGTGCCATTGGATACAATCCACTACACTTTACCCAACCCCCGCGTACATCCTTACCCCCTCGCGGAGGTGATGCTGTCGAGCGATACGTGATACATTTATCTTCATCACCATCATCATCATCTGCGCCCTCCAGCTGGTCCCCGGTTCGAGCTTCCCTTTGCGAAAACCGGCGTCCAGCTCAGGGTCACTTCCACACAACATTCTGACACAACAAAAAACCTTACTGCTTCAACACTAACACCGAGGATGGAACACTCGGAGCGAGCCACGGGAAAGGTAAACAAAATATAATTTAAAACAAACAAGTCAATAAAAGTTCTAGCAAGTAGCACTCCGACGGGTACACGGGGCCGAAGGTGAACAGAAAGGTAGGGAGTTGTAGAAAACAAGAAAAAGCAAGATCGCCTCAACATACATTGCAGGAAAAGAACGGCTAGCAAGAGTAGCTTTATATAAACAATCGGAATTAACATATTTTTAATCGCAAATAATAGAACAAAATAACACACTCATGCACAAGACGCGTCTTTTAAACACAATTCGTAACTTTTCTTCTGCCAAATCAGGGAAAAAGTTGTAAAAAATAAAATTAAGAATAAATAAAAACGAAAACATGTTTTGTTGCGAAACAAATCTAATTTTTTGCAATCGTAATCACTTCTGTGCCCATCGATGTGATTTATGCTAACTACATTCCGCCAAACCTTTTTGACGAGCGAATTGCGAACTTCGGCGTGCCAAATCTATCACCCCTTTGAGAATATAGAGTGGCGAGTCTGGGAATTACCTTTTTTCACCTGTATTTTGCCAACACTGCTTGATACCTTACCGATTTACATGATATATCGACAATTGGGGAGTTTATGCAACCCGATGGGACTAATGTTTGATTTTGTTTCAACTTTCTATTTTGTTACACGTGTTGCTTAGAAACTGATCTAAAAGTTGTGTTTAGCTATGGGTTTAACCTCACCTCATGCGTTGTAGTGATGTTGGAGCAACGTTTTCTATGTTTTTAAATTTACAAATAAGAAAATTCATGCTGTCCGTATGCATTTGTTATCATTTGTTTGTTTTAGGCCCAAATATTCTATAGAGTTCATCAAAATTTCTTAATGAACGGCCTGTAATAAATTGGAACGGGGTCTGTCTTTCAATAATGGGTAATTTTACCATATTCTATATAAATTAATGCTAAGAACAATATCTAAATAATGAAAGGGAAGTTCGGTTTATAATCAGAGTCGAAACCTAGCGGAGGAAAAATGTTTTATAAGAAATCAACAGGACATAGACATCTTTTTGCATCAAAAATTTATCATATATTAGATTTTTGACATATTCTGTTAGATATTGCCATACATTTTACAACGCTCCATTTTATTCTAAATGAAAATCATTATTCGTTTTAAAACGAAGTGCGTGCTTAAACGAGTGCTCTAAGCGGAACTTAAAGAGGGAGGTATCATTGAATTAAATATAAAATTTCTATTTTTTAGTATGCAAATTTGATAAAATCAAACATCGAGAATTCTGCATGCAACTTATTGTGTGTAGGCTGAAGCTAGAAGGTAACATTATTTTTTTACGGTATTGCATAGAGACCCCGTTCATTTTGCCGCTTTTGACCCCCCCATAAGTGTAAACTCGCAACTGACTATATCAACCTTTTTGATAGCTTGTTTTGAAAAATGGGTTTCATTACTCAGATGTTTAATTTCAAACGAACCCAAGCTCCAAATGTAACGAAGCGACGTCAACTTCTAAAAAACATGTAAGGAAAAAATTGTCCACTTTGCAGCACCATTAAAACCAATGGCTACCGGGCGACCAGAACAAGTGCAGAAAATTGCCGTTAGTTTCGTCCGTGTTCGCCCTTTTGCCCTATGGACGTACGGACCCCTTTTGAGTCCCCTTGCCTTCCAAACACGCAAACAAGGTGTTGTTTTTCGATCCCGAACAGTTGTGGGAGGCCTCTGGTCGCAATGCTACCGTACAGCTCCGTAATGGGGTAATGTTGATTAAGTGAACTTTTCAGTTGACTTTTTCATAGCGTTAGCAGCGAAAACAACGCAATCCCAACCAGTCGTGGACAACACACTCAACAAAGAGGGTGGAGGGAGAAAGTACATGCAGTCAAATAGAGTCGCTCGCATAACCTAATTGAAACCGATTAGGGGCCGTCGGAGCACTCTTCTGGTTCTGGCCCCGGTCGCCTGTCTCGGATTTTGAGGCTCGTTCTGCTCTTTGGAGTACTGCCCAGACCGAGTCTAGTAGATGTTGTAGCAGCGAGGTCAATTGTGATAAAACTGGCAGCTGTCAACCGAACTCGTCAACCGGGTGTCAAGTGACTGATTCTGATATGATGAATCGATGTTGCCGCGCTCCTGGACAAACATACACAGCGCGCCGTGAGAGCCACGTCAGCCGGAGGCGCTTAAACCCGGGGGTGGTTAGGTGCCATTGCCTCATAAAACTGACCTTTTCCGTCGCCTTCGGTAAGCATTGACACGCAACGTCGACACCTTGGACACCTTCGCAACCCCGGATCTCTATACCTGTGTCAAGCGAAAAGATGCAATGGAGGTGAAATAAAAAATACGGCTCTGGTGTAAATAAAATCAACCCCTCCGATGAACGAAAAAAACCCAACCATGTTAATAGTTTCGGGGTTCGTAATCGAAAATTACATAAATATTTCGTGTCAATGACCTCCATCGACTCAAGTGTGCCTTTCCTATCCACACCACCAATCTTGTTTTTTACTTCGTATTTCGTATGTGTATCAACAAACACGCATCCTATCTCCTAACTCGCCACCTCCCTCCGTTCTCCTCCACCATTTCTTACCCACCCGGCGTCCACTTTCTTCATCTCCGCTGCATATATGGAGGTCGGAATTAAATCACCACACGATGTTGACCGTCCGAGCGGTCGCTGGACAGCTGAGCTGAGCCGATGACCCGAGCCGCGGCCGAGATTGGATGTGAACTGACGCACGTAGCGCTACGTAGTGCCGAAGGGTCCAAGGCCCATATGCAGCGTTTGGCTCGTGCTTGTTGTTCCGGGGTGCACGTCGAAATCAAACTTCAAATCAACGCCAGCCGTGAATTGACTTGCATAACACCCGGCATCGTTTAATGGGCCTGGACCGGACCGAAAGCCGTCGCCCTCGACTATCATAAAGCGGGTTTATTGACACTTACTTGCATACGATGGTTTCGTTAGGGAATATGATTAGTGTAAGTTTGTAACGATCATGTCATGCAGGTACAAGCATACGGTTTCAACAAGCAATATTTGTGTGATTAACATTCATTTCTTCTTAAAAATATATCATATGAAGAGTTTTAAGGTAAATTTGGGCAATATGAATCATTTAGGCAAATTGGATAACTGTTTTTAGTTACGATTAAGCTAAGGTACTCATGGCGTTGCATCGACGCACTCTATTCACGTAAAAATAAGCACACAGCAAACATGCCATGATTTATCGAAATTAAAGTTTGATTCTACATAAAATTTGTCACAGTAACACGACATTCAATCCGACATTCGAAAAGTTTTGATCTGAAATTAAAATAATGCATCAGAGGGAAAAAATTAGAAACGTAAAGATAAAAATATAAATCGGTTTTCAGTTACCGTGTTTCAAGCGAAATGAAATGCATTTCAGCTATAACAAGCTGTCAAAGTCCATTACGGGATAATTCGATTTAACGACTGAATTATGATAGAATTCATCACAATTTTCACAAATTTAGTTATTTTCTTCTCCATACTACTTCTTATGTCACGTTTTAGATGTTTAAGAACTGAAAAAGACCGGTTGAAATAAATAAAGCCAAAGTTGAGTTGAAAATGTTAAGGATTATTTCTTTATTTGAAAATGTGCAAGAGATTTGTTTTGCTAATTTATTTATTATTTATTTTCCTAATCAAGCCATTCTGACACTTTCGCAAAAGTGATCTCTTCAATATACGTTTGTGCATACACTTTTTATCAAAGAAAAAAATTTAAAGATCATATAATTGATCCGCAGTTTTATTAATAACCTGCTTAAAAAAAACTGGAAAAGATTCTAGAATTGGTCCGTAGTCTGATGCTCAATATTTTAGGTGAATACTGTAATTTTCGCATACAACATTTAAGAAATGCATTTTAAAAGTTTACCTCGCAGCATAATTATTGTTAATTTTCATCATTAAAATACAATCCAGATAGTTCAGGTCCATCATTCTCTGCATTTTCAAATTTATTCAAAAGTAAATCCAAAAAGTCATGCTCACGACACAAGTAAAAAATTGATTTGCAAAATAATACATAGAATTGCAACTTTAAAATTTGAATGAAAACGAGTAAAAAGCACCGGGAGCTTAAAAGATCAGGGCTCCAAGCAGTTTCTTAGTTTGTTTATCCTATGATCCGCCCCTGCATATTGGATATCTTTTCTCCACCGATTTGAAACAAAGTTTAGTAATAGTTACCATGAAATGTTTTTAAAAGCCGTTTGTGTAGAATCGATTGTATACTAAACGCTCCACATTTCTTCGTTGCTTTGAAAAATGTTTAACTTTTAAACTGCCATGCATCCCCCCTAATGCCTAATTTAAATTAAACGAACTACCGATGGCATTATGACGGAAAAAATGTTTGGATAAATTTAATTGAAATAAACATAACACAGCTACTTGTTTTGCGCCATAGTGCACGAAAGCATTGCTCACACGGTACGCTGTTATTCGAACGCCATTATTTGAGCATAAAATATCACCAACTTCAATCTCCAGCCCAACGCGGTGTTACTTTGAAATTGCGCCAAGCAGCTACCAAACAGGGCGAAGGAGGTGAATGGAGGGGTTGAGGGGGGGAAAACACGCCTCCAGCCGGTATACCAGTGCCGCACTTTGAGTAAAAGCTTCACCTCACGCAATAGTACCGCTGCACGCCAGAAAACCGGGGCTCGAAAAACGGTAACCATTTCCACGCGGGCACGATAATCTCGCCGGTGGTTTTAATGATTTTAAATTACATATTTCACTCACCGTCATCGTCGCAAAGCGTTAATCCACGGAAGGGCAACAACGAACGGTAATGAACAAGCGAAAGAAAAAATAGTTGAGAGAATAACACCGGAGAATCAACACAAACACACAGAAGCAAGCGCACCCGGGGCCAACATAATCGTCCAGCGTTTGGGGTAAAAAGTGAACGAGGAAGCCTTTCGGTGGCCGCAACACGGCGCTATCCCAAACGCCAAGGAACAGGCCGGGGTGAGGGTTTCTCGATGTAAAACCGGTAGCTCGGAGGAATCGGTGGCTTCCGGAATTGTGTGCGGTTTAATTTTAGACGTGCTGGTGGTGTTACCGTCTCACCGGCACACAGTGGCTTCCCTTTTGGCGGGTTGTCCCTGTTTGTCCTTCCGTCCGTGTGCCGGCGACAACGAGCTATCTTGTTCCTTCCAACCACCCTTTCTTTTCCCTATCTCGTTTTCTCCCCCTTTTTCCCAAGGCCGATGCTCAAAACACCTGCCAGCAAGGACACGATAAAAGCTTTCCATACTTTTCCACACACAAAAAAACACACACCTAAATTCACCTCATCGAGCGCCACCAGGAAGCCCGGGCTCGTCCGTACCATCCTAGCTGACAATGGGATTAGAAGCTTTCCCGTTCGTCCCCGGCGCCTCGGATCCATTTAGGGGAATCTTAAATTACATGCAAAAACTCCCGGGGACAGGAAACAACAGCTGCAAAACTCGCTTCCCACTGGTACAGGAGGGGCCAGGGTTTGTTGTTGATAAGGATAAAGTTGTGCCGGTGTTCGGTATCCATTTCAGGTGGCCGAACCAAAGTGGCCTTCCTAAGCCCGTTTCCATTTGTGACCGGTGTTGAGTTTGTTTTCCATTAGCATCATTATCTGCTTTAGCCTTTCTGTTGTACTCCAGAATTGATGTTTACTATAACTAGAAAAGAATTAGAATTATACCAAATAAAAAAAGATACAAACGTTTGATAGTTGACTAGAAGGTGTGAGTTTTCCCCATAATGTGAGACTTGAAAGTATGTTCAATATTTTCCTTTTATCCTTTTTGGTTGTTTGTAAAATCCGTCGAAACTATCGATAAACATTTACCAATGTCCCGTGCGATGACAGGCAGACACCTTATGTTTCTTTACATACTTCCCGATTTTATGAAGTCCCAGAAACACACACAGAAAGTATCAAAGAAATTGACAGGAGATTGTCATTGTGTTTGCTGCCTTCGGCCGAAGTTTTCCGCCAGTCCTACTGCAAACAACATGACACCCAAACCGTGTATAGTTTTGCTGCAAAAACATACAAACTCTAGAACACATTTTCCGAGCCCGAGCACCAAGTGTTTTCCAATCAGAAACCCTTCCAGTCAACGCTGGCTCGGTAAACAATGTAACAAAACTCACTCAATGCAGTTTACCTTACGGGCTATCAGTTTTTTTTTCGTCTTCCTTTATGTTTTCTTTTCTTTTGTGCTGAAAAGCGGGAGTGGATTTTCCTTCGCTCCTTCACCGGGCGAACGATTTGCGTTTCGCGTTTGGCACCTTTCGCGAGACGAATCGAAATATTGCACGGTTGGAAAATGCCCGGGTGCCTTATGGAAAATGCCGGCGGATGGACGATGACATTAAAGACCCGACCGAACCCGTGGCACGAATCGGTGGAAAAATGAAACACAATGTCGAGTGAAAACGGAACCTTTTGCACCCACCATTTCCCCAATCGGAGGGGGTTTCTGCCGCTGCCGGGCGTGAAAAGCATAAAATTGCCAACTTTGTCTTTGCACCATCGGTGCGCGCAACATCAGCATGTCTGCCGATTCCCGGGGCATGGGAAAGAATGGAAAACAATTGTCACAACAAACAAGCGTTGGATTCTTTTTTGCAATCATCGTTTTTTGTTTCGTCTTCCCAGTGCACGATGGCGATGTTTACTTTCTTCTTGCGATGTCACTTTGTTGCAGTACAATTTTCCTTTCGCAATGCATAATGCGTTTGGAAAAGTTTGCCACCGGCGGACGGTGTAAGGGCGATTCCGTCTCCCGATTGCAGAGCAGATGGCCAATCGGCGGACGTTTGCACATCGTCCCTTGAGAATACAAAATTTTCCAGGCGCAAACATTACGAACAACACTTTCCAGGCAAGGTAGGCCGCACGCAACGAAATGGTTAATAGTGCAAACGTGAACACTCTCTCGGAGATCCAGCGCACAGTGGCACAACGGGTGGATATATTAAAAAATAATACTTTTAATAATTACTCACGAGATAAAACGTAGAGATAAAAAGAGCTATAATATGAAAGGAAAATCCCGAACCTTTTGTTCGTTGGGGTAAGCATACCTGTTTCGTATATAGTTTTAAAGACTGAAAAGTTAAGAGTGCAGGGTGAGATTGATGCTTCAAACCTCCTAGAACTAGTAAACTTTAACGCAACCTATAGACAGCTCCGTAATTCTGACGTCCTAAGAACAACCTACAACAGTACGCGTTATGACCAGTTAGCTGCAATGACCGCTATGAGCAAATAAAGCAAATGGGCGAATAAAAAGCTTACGTACTACGCTTTCAATTTTTTTGATAGCAGAATAAGAAATTTTAGAAGTCCACTGAGTTGTTTTTGATAACATAAATAAATAAAAACAAATTTAAATACATAATTTTCTTTGATAAGATAAACAAAACTAACTGTACGGTACGGTCCACCATACAGAAAATAAAAATAAAATGAACAAATAAAAAAATATTAAAACAAACAATGTATCAGCTGACTTCCCTTATTTTGATTAAGAGCAATTCATACTCACTAGAATGTACTCAAGTTGAATCAGTACAGCAGAATACTTTAAGATAAATATTTAAGTAAAATTGTTTGAATTTAAAAAACAATGGTTTTTTATGAAGTGCACAAATAAGAAACATTGTGCAGCTGTCAAAACCTATAGTTCACAGAATATTTTATTCCAGAAATACATGTATCTCCATATTTTATTTGCATAACAACAAAATGGTATTGAAATGTGAAGTCATTTTCATGTGCACATTCCTTATATAAAAATGTGTGTGGATGAATTAATCAAAAGTGGCGAATAATATTTTAAACCCATTCATTGTTCGCCAATATCCTCTACCTTTTCCTACTGTGAACCGGTGTTTGGTGAGTCAAACTCACACTTGGCGCATTCGGGGCTTGGAAAAACCACATTATCATGCGAATCCCTCATTCACGCTCAAAAGAAGAGAAAAAAGAACCGAACTCGTCCTTAAACATGCGCTTACGGGAAGTCCCATTTTTCCCAACCTCATTGTGGGCCCACATCCGGGACTTCCCGGACTTTCCCAAGGAATAGAAAATACCGCCCTGGCAGGAGTAAATAATTTCGCTAGATTAAATAATAATTTATGAACACCGCGTGTTAACATAGCGCAGCACGAATCGGAAGGTGTGTTTTTCGTGTGCATGGGGACGGGATTGAAAGGACCTTCTTCA
>KE525345.1:782359-834632 GCA_000441895.2 Anopheles sinensis
TTTTTTCTGTGCACCCGTTATTCTGATCTCGAATTTATTTGGTTATTCTGATCTCGAAATTGTTCCGCTTCGGTAAAATATTTCCGCAAAAAGTGGACATACAAATAAAAGCAAATCAGTAATAACATAAAAATACTGCTGAAAATCTGAAGAGGATAAATGTACGAAAGGGAAGCTATGATCGAGCCGTGTAGTAGTTGTTGACAGCGTGAAAGCAGTTGGTTCGTAGTTTATTATGGTTAGTCAATGTAGGTTTTTCTAAAACGTCCAAGTGCAAATAATGGTCTCTGATATGAACTGACATCTATCTTCCTGAAAGATCATTATATGAATATAACACCTTCCGAAATAATTTGAGAAATGTTGACCAACAGTTTTTGTAATTTTCTGAATGTGTGACTTAATTTGATTTGTTTCTTTTTTATTAACTTGTTTAAACATTTAGAATCTAGATTAAGGGTCGGCATACATTTTCTTATAAAGGTCAGATGTTAAAAAGAGAACGCGGGCCGGATACCTCAAACGGTGAATTAATGTTTTCAATGATACACTAAACCCTTCTTAATGGGTTGTCACCTTTGAAAATAGTAAAGTGACAAGAGAAAGTGGTGTAAGATAAAATTTTAAAATTTTTATGTTTGCTCATTCTTATTCACATTTTGTTAAACTTTGATCTTTTTCAACCAAATAAATTTTTTTTTATTTAATTTCTTGTATTGTACTTAAAACTAATCCTCTACTTAAATTATAAAAAAAAAAATCTTCGTTTACAGGTGTACTATTACTAATTTAAATAACTCATATTAAAGAAGTTCTCAATATTGCGGGCCTAATTTTATTTCATAACGGGTATGAAAATTGTATTCCTTGAATCTTTGCTATTTTGGACGCAAAGCAAACGAGTAGTTATTTGGCAATACAGTTTTCTTTCGGGCCGGATAAATCAGTTAGCGAGCCAGACTTTGCCGACCCCTGATCTAGACACTTGGACACACTATTTTATTTTTAATTACACAAAGTTATCTAAAACATTCAGAACTGGTCACTCAAATAGAAGATTCGATTATGACGCTCTATTAGTAATAGTTTTTAAACTACGATTAATTAATATTAAATTAATATGTCGTTAAAAAGTTGTTATATTCTCCACTTATTCTCCGCTTTCACAAACATTTTATTGCCTTTAGGAACCATTTCCTAATATCATTTGAATTGTCTACATTAATTTTATGGCCCATCTAAGCCCATCTGAGTTATTATATTTTTTACTTCAAAGAACTGTTGCTGATAGAATTAACATACGAGATATGGCTATAAATGTGTGAAACGGTCACCTGTATTCTCTACTGCGAGGAAAAAAAAAAGCAACCAGAAAGTAATGTTTCATTTATTTTCCCTACCCTAGGAAGGGAAGTTTCGAAGCCCGAAACCGATGAAGGATCCGTCGTAGCCCGTCGTATTGATCCTTTACGTAAAGCGTTGCTGGACGAGGGAACACACATTCGCTGCACAAAAGCGAATATGTAAACATCGCCATCCAACAACATGCCCGTGCATACAGGCACTGGGGTCCGTGTCCACATACGGTGCACATACACGTACGGCTTGTAGGCAGTGACATCTTTCCAACACATACCCGACAATGAGCTCGGGTTTTTCGGGAGGTTTACTTTGCCCCGGTGCCACACTACTGCTTTCCATATGTTTTTAATGCTACTGAACCGCCGCTGTGGTGGGTGGCGGGTGGTGGAAAGGATGAGGAGGAGGGGGAGAAGAAGCAGGGAGCCTGGGGGTGGTATGGTGAGGGCAGCAACAGCACAATTTCCCTATCGCTTTGGTTGAGCTTTTATGTTGTGTTTCGCTGCCGTTTCATGGCAAACTATGATTTTATATAGTTTTCAAACCCACCACCACCATCACCCACTAGTTAGTGATATCTTTCTCGCTTCATCTTTCACTGGAGGTATATTTTTGCCTCCCTCAATCATTCGGTTTCTCTCTCTTTTCTGCGCACCCTATTTTCCGGCCCCTTTCATTTACTCATACACCGGCGTTTACTCGTTCCTCCGATTTACTTCCTTTTTTCTCGGTCAATTTTACCCCCCATCACCCACCAAACGTTTCCCCTCGCCGGTACCACGAAGCAAGCTGGCTATGTTTTATGCTTCTTTGTTTGCCGAACGCTCGAAGCCGTACCAGCGTTCGACCAAGGAAAGCGAAACTGAGCGGCTGGCGTGAGCCAACCGGCAAAAACGGTCCACACAGATATACATGCCGGGATGAAAAGGGAAGTGAAGCAGGTCGCAATCATGATTCCTCCTCATCCCCATCTTCCCTCATGGGTCACCTTCGTATGTATGCTGCGTGCATAAGACCGCTTGCATTGGAGATGGAGCGAACGTTTGTGTTTGTGTCCGTGGAAGAGGGCAGCATATTCATGCCAACGAACGGTTCTTGTCATCTCCAGTTCCCCCTCCTTCCTCGTCCCACAGCGGGGAGCAGAGATGGATGCAGTTTGCAGAAGTATGAGTGCAATGTTGCAGTTGTGCGAAACTTCGTTCGTTCGCTAGTTGCTAAGGGCCCCCTGCTGATGTTCGTTTGCTGCAGACCGGGTTTGCTTCGCCTTTTCTTTTTTCCGTCATCTGATCTCATCTCTCAACTGAACAAGAGAGAGAGAGGGAGAAAGAGAGTGAAGGAATATTGGGAAAAATTGGTTAAATTATTTCTTAAAAATTAAAATTGTATTATTTTTAATTTTGTTGATTATTCTTGAATAAACATAACAACAAGTTCGTGTAAAGATCTCACCCAAAAACGATGCAATTCGGTCGGAAAAACGGAACAAACCTTGTTGCTATGCGGATGCAGATTTGCGATGGACGCTCTCACTCACTCTCTCTCTCTCTTTTTCTTGCTGGAAAATCTCACAAGTGCATCCAATCGCTCTTTCTCTTGGAGCCCGAAAACATATGATGAGCATATCATGTTGGTGCCCTTCACCAACACCAACATCTGCGATGTCGGCTTTTCTGTTCCCTTGCCTGCGCGGATCATGTGGAGCACGCGCTTTCTGGTGTACGTGCCATGTCATGTAAATAGAATCAGCTGTGCGAGCTCCGAACTGTCAGGCTCTCTGTTATTTTTGCCCTCTTTCTCCTTCCTTTTCTTCTTGTTCCCGTTTTTATGTGGGTGATGATGATGCCGGTACAGAATGATGCGGTTTGATGGGCGAGTGAGAGTGAGGGAAGCCGAGGGTAGGGACGGTCGCTGTACATAAACCATATAATGATGCCGGTCGATGTACCAGAGGAGAAAATGGGGGTAGCAAAGGGTGGGTACACCTTGGAGGGAGAGACGCTGAGGCTTCAGTTGGTGTTGGTGCGCACATTGGTGGTTTTCTATGTTGGTCCATTATCATTACCATCATCGCCACCGTCATCGTCATCTGGTTCTCTGTTCCACGTTCTTTTTCAGTTATTTTTTCTTTTCTGTTCTCCTCGCTGCCCTTCGATGTTCTCTCACTCCTTCCCTTTGGTGAACTTCGTTTTTCCCTCTCTCTCACTCGCCCATTGTTTTTCGCCTCGGCCTTGCGTCTCTTTCTCACCCTCGCTTGATGGGGTAATTATAGGGAACGCTTAATTGAATGATTGTTCGTTCATTTGATTTCGTTACAGAAATTTGCCTGCCGGCTTTATTTTATTTTACCGTTCCGTTGGGTTCTGCCCTTTTTTCTCCTGTTGTTTTCTTCTTTCGTCATGCTCCTCTCCGCATTAGTTTTGTATATTTCTAGCAAAATTTTCCACACCTTCTCCGCCCGTCCCGACGGATCGTATGGGGTCTCCATTACAATGTGTTTTTTTTCCTTCCTCCCTTATTCGACAGAAACCACACAAAACTCTTCACCAGTGCCAAGGGTGGGTGAAGGAAAGGTGGAAGGAAAATAAATCATACCCCTTGTGGTCGGTGTAATGAAATGCCACCGGAGTGAAGCATATCGAGAGGCCAGAAACGATCGAAAATGTAACGCTAAAAAGAAGCAGTGTCTGCGGTTTGGGAGATCGAGCGGTTTAAGAAATTACTTAACAGCCAGCAGCACACCAAAGTCCCAAGTTTTTCCAAGAATCAACCCTCACACACAGACAGTGCTATGTTGAAGGGAAAAACAACATCCCGAGCAGATGAAGAGGAGCCACTTCGACCATATGACTTTGGCAAACTTGGGGAACACGGTCCACCGGTGGCTTTTCCCCTTTCCGTTTCCCATTTCCCAGCGAGGGAGGTACATACATACTTGTGCCCGCAGCACATACATACAGCTCGGACCGATCCGAACGCACGATGTCGCCCACGCACGTTCTGGAGCCGGGCCTTTGGCCGGGCCGGGGAGTTTCCTATCTGCCGAACAAAAGTTTGACGAACCTGTGACCGGAACGACCGGGTGAGATTTATTTTGTTTAATTTTTTATTGTTGCTTCTCTACTTTCAAAACATAAATGACTCCCTTCGCGGGCAAGTGTGTTTTGTGAAAAAATAAAATTCTACCGACCCTTTTCCCCCGTCGCGTAACGAAAAAAACATCCTCGTCCTCACAACGACGTGGAAATCTTTTTGCACTGGCGAACGAAGGCAGCATAAAAAACAGCTGTTGAGAACGAACCATCTTCAAAGAATCTGACATCACAGAAAGAAAGAAAAAAAACCCCACACAGCTTGAGGAAAATCGATAAACAGCAGGCATCGGAATGGACTTCAGGTGGAGAGAAAGAGAGAAAAGGTAGTTGAAAGAATCTATCTCGCCGCGTTTGCCGAAGCGAGAACGGCTGAAGTGAATGGAGATAAACGATATTTGGTCCAAAGTAATGGAAAACCAACGGGGAAGTGGGACGCAGAAGTGGAATAAAGGGGGGTTTGAGAGGAAAGCTTAAGAGAAAAAACGCCGGTACATAAAATGCCATCACACTACCACGCAAGTAAAATGTGCCGGCACTTCAAGTACATAAACGAAACGCCGGGAGTTTACGCATACCAACGCAACCCGAACACCCGAAGCATACCCGAAGAGGTGTGTGGGTGTGTGTGTATGTCTGTTTTTTCATTTCCGTATTTGCAACATGCAACGGCTGTTTTCTCTGTTGCTTCGTGGAAAACCTCCCCGCGCTGAGGGAGAAAATGCACCTTAATGTGTGCGTGTCGGAGTGCATGTGTCAGCGAGTGATGGAAAATCAGTGGCTTTTTCCATCAACCGAACTGATTAATGATGATGATGATGATGATGATGGGGATGGATGCCAACGGTTGGAGGAAGAATCTGACACGAAACAGAGGCAATTGCAAATCGGGTAAATCGGCCCGATGTGGGTTGGAAATAAATCCTGTTTTTCACCTGACAAACGCTCGTATACACCGTCGCCGTCGGAGTCGGAAAATACACCCTTCCCTTCCAGCGCTGTATATGTGAGGGGGAGGGAGGAGGAATTCCGAAGGGCGATACAAGTGGACAGGTGCAAAAGGCAAAAGACTATTTAAGAATAAATTCTACATGAAAATTTCCCAACCCGCTCCTTTTCCCGAGCCCCGCGGTTGGTTTGAAGGTGTTGGGGCCGTTTTGCAATCGAATCGAATCCGGAAAGCCTCGGAAAAATGGAACTGCGGTACCGAAATGTTGCACACGGTGATGGTGTGTTTGGGTGTTTGGGAAAACGAAATTCCCCGCTGCGCTTTCCAGCCGGTTTCGAAATCGAAAGGATAGAAGGATGGCGAGGGAAAGGGTGAGTGTTAGTCCTCCTTCATCCATATCGCCCTTTCCCTTCTCTCTGTCGTTCAGTTCGGAACGACAATTCAGTTCACCACAGAAGGATGATGAGCTTCTCGGTGTGGTGGAAATATTTTATTTTCCCACCCTACCACCGGGTGGTGTGTATTTTTCTTACACACCCCACCAACCTTCCACGTTGCCTTACTTGCCTCTCTATGGGTAGATTAATAATGGTTGATGGTGATGGGCCCGGGTGGATGAATACTTGAATAGTTGCACGATTTCATGAGCGATGGAGGCGCATGGTGTTTCTCCTCGCCGGTGAGCGATGGAAGGCAATATTTATGCGGTGGAAAACTCGCTTTTATGTTCTCTCCCGTTTTTTTCCTGGGCATGAAAGGGCAGCAGAGCAGAGCGAACGTGCGGGCAGCGTTGAGGTGTTCTATGTAATGAGCTATTAAAGGAACATCATACTTTGAAGATAATGACCGTGCAGCTTGGGTCTTTTATTTTGAATTTAGTTTCGTTTTCGTTTTCTTTTTCCCTTCCGGCACACGGTTCGCATTATCTGTTGGTGAAGCTGAACGATGTTTAATAGGTAACAATAGAACCTGGTGGCTGTTCCTAATGGAAGAGTTGCTCGTGTGTTGCATCGGGAAAAAGAATTGTGTTATATCAAATATTTATTACTTACTAAGCTATACGTTTGAAAAATTGTTTCTTTGATAATTCACATCATTTTCAACATTGGTTTTCTTTTCAAACAACTTTAAGCTTTCTCAAACTCACAGAAATTCCATCAAAAGTCTTAACCTGAAAACACTCCGCTCGGATCCTTTCCCCGGATGCGTCGCCACGGAAAGCAAACTTTCCCATCACTAACCCTCTTAAAAAACTTTATGGAATTATTTCCAAGTCCATTCTTTCCCTTCGTAATAAATTGATTAAAAACTCTCCCTCCTTTACATCCTTCATCCTCGACGTCGAACGTCGCCTGCTCTCACCACGGAGCTACCGAGAGTTTTTGCGTCATCTTTCATAACTCACCCGAGCCCGAATTGTGTTATCTTAATCTCTTTCCGATCAGCTGACAGTTGCATTGGACATCATCGTACCCGGACTGAAAACCCACGGTAGAAAACCTTTCAAGAGGTTATGTAGAGAGGTAGAAGGGGGGAACGGGGGAAATCGAATGAAAACTTTTCCAACGCGACGACCTTTCTCTGTTTCCCACTTTGTTCCCGTTCTTTTCTTCGATTGATTTCGGTTCAATGTGTACTTTTCCCTACTTTTTTAAATTAAAATCCATTGTATTCGCGCGCTCGTCGGGCAAGATGTGTCTATTTTTTATGTTGGTGTGGCCCTTCAGAACGAGAAAACTTTCCATTCTTTTGTGTCATCATCATCCCAAAGCAAGAAACAAATCCTGCCAAGAAAAATAAAATAAAAAAAAACCGGTCGAAAAAAAACAGAATGGAAACAATCGTTACGTGCAAAGATCAATACAGCTGTCTTTCCGTCCCCCCCGGGGGGAAAAACGGGAAGTTTCCAACGTCAACAAAACGGAACCATTTTCCGAGCCACTCCTCCCCCTTCCGTCCTTCCCTTGGCACGGTGTTTCGCCAAAAACTTTACCCTGGCCTGGAAGTCGAAAGCAAAACTCGAGAAAATTGGAAAAAAGGCTCCCGGGGCCATACGGTGCTCATCGGAGGGCATTTTCCGCAGCTCGCTCTCGTTAAATGGTGTACTTTGTTTTTAATTAGATTTTTATTGGCAAAATTCACCTCCCCCTAAAAAACATACCAACCCTCCCCCCGCCTAACAGGCGTTCGGTATCGATGTCGGAAAAAAAACACCGCCGGAAGGTCACCGAGAAAGTGAAAATTATTATAGGAAAATGTTGCACGAAAGTGGGCCTGCCAGCGCGATGTTAAAAGTCCATGAGTGTTGCGATTGAGCAAGTACGTTGGTGTATGCGTCGTGAATCCCCGGGAAATTTAATTACATTCCGTAATCAACTGAGGGATATAAATTGATTGAAATGAATGGAAGCTGATAATGCGCCCGGACTGTCCACAGATAGGCGATGCTCGATGTTGAAAACTTGTTCGATATCTTGCACAAAAAGAAAAAATGTCCATACAATGGTGGAAAAGCAAATGGAAGATGTGGAAAATATACAAAAAAAGTATTGCACTGCATAACCAACCGATTCGATTGAATAAAAGATAAGTGATCATTTGTGATATCGGTTATATACAATGTTTGTCTGTACACCAGCGGGTTTTCTTTTATTCCCTTTTCCCATCAGAACATACTGCAAAAAAGGTATAAATTAATATATACAAGAACCTGACGAATTAATTAATTTTTGTTCTCTACCACCTCCACTCGGCACAAGCTGTCCTCGAAGTTTACGGCTAGGATCGATTGCCAATAAATACCACCCCCACGTTCCCATTCCCCAATCCCACTCCCACGAACTTCAAGCAACTACCAGCCCTGTAACACTTGTAAATTTTATTTCATCTAAAAGAAACACAACAAAGAGTATGTTTTTCCTGTTTGTCTTCTTTCACGTCATGAGCGCTTTTGTTACCTTCCAAGAGGAATGGGAAAATTGTTCTGGCAAGCTCCGTTTGGTGGGATCTGCTGCCCCCCAGCATGAAGGTGGTGCGTGTCTGTGAAGAGTAAAAGCCTCGGTAACGATCGATTCCGGACGTCATTTGAGTTGGACATTAATATCTTGGTTATTTTCATTGAATTCCCACGCTGGGAATGCCGTTGCCCGCTAATGGGAAAACGAGGTCCTTTTTCCGGCAGGTGGATGTTTTTACGATCGGAGGGTGTTGTTCAAAGCCCCTCCATTCGTCCAGGTGGTCCGGCAGGTGCAGATGTCAATAACTTATCGTTTGCTTCTCTCCTTTTCCCTCGAGTACTATCGAAAGCACGCATCGTTTCTCCCACTTTCTCTCTCTTTCTCCCTGAGGGCCATCGAAAGTGGGTAGCTTTATTCGCTGGAGGAAATTTCCCTACCCTTGTACGGTGCTGTTTATGACAACCTACTCAGATTGGCCGCGTCGGTGCCCGGGTACGGTGCGATTCAATTGTTTAGCAAATCATTACACCCACCCACACACCCCGCCCCATTCTCGAACCACCGGACCGTCAAAGCAACATAAAACATTGTCCCGGTACGCACTTGACTTCAGGCGATCTGATTCGCAGCCAAATGGACGTTTCAGAGCAGAACAGCATAAATCATGTGCCAACCAAGCAACGCACCCACAAACATACACACGCGCGCGAGCAAGTGAGTGTTGGCAATAAAACGGAAGAAAATTGTTCATAAACTTTTGTTCTAGCTGTTGACTTTCCCTGCTTGTTCCTTTGAATACCTTCTTCCATATATTTTTCAATCTGACCAAGGTAGGGGAAAAAGATCCACTATGCGCCAGTGGAGAAAAAATCACTTCATATTACATGGACGAGTTGAAAAGATTCGATATTTGAAAAGATGTCTTATGTGGTTTATAACTAAACGTTGCAAAAGAGTAAGATGAATATGAAAAAGTTTTAAAAGCTCTCAAATAAATAGCCAAAAATAGAAACAAGAACAAAGAATCGTTAGAAATTGTATATCAAACTGTAGACACTGATAGTAAAATATATGCAAAGGAAGCACCACCAACATAGCCTCAGCAAACATGTACAGGCGAAGATAATGACTTAAAAAGGTTTTACAATTACCCTCTTTTACAATTAGGGTTTTTTGAAAGTTTATAGTATCTTCCACACGATTTAACTTTTCAAACCATCCATTTCCGAATAAATCTAAAAACGAACGGACTTGCAAATGTTGTGCTTTATGGTACTTTTGATCTCTGAAAAGATTCACATAAAATTGAAAACATATGCAATTAACTTAGAAGAAATGTTAACCTTTCACTAAAGAAGTCTTTAGAAGAACACTCTCCCATATATCGCTCTACAAAACCACGTTCCAGCGACCTCCTCCATCTGCGATCTGGGTGGGTGGAAATTGATGAAATAAACCATTCAGCCCTCCACCACCACCTTCACTCCCGTTCCATCTTGCACCCTTCCTCCACCAAGATTGACGTATGTGCATTTGCAGAATAAATAAAAATGCATTGTTCTACGCCTCCGGGGGCATGGGGAGGTGGAAGAGGTCATCCAAATGCTGGAGCATGAAATCGCAAACTGCAACATGCGACCAGGGAGGAAACCTCCGGAGGAAAGGGGTTTAGAAGGGTTCGGATTTTAGAATTGGCCAAACGAACGAACGAACGAACGGTTGGTGGAGCTCGTTCGGTTGTGGTGGTGGGTATAACCCGGGGGCTTGGGTGGGTGGATGGGTGCTGGTGACTGCAAACTGGATTAAATTATTTACAGCATTTTCATCACCAGCAGTTAGAAGCAGGGCAATGCTGGCCATCCAATGCGGCACGGTTTGTGCCCGTGTTGGGAATGAATTATTGCATCAGAATCAAGCAAACGTGGTAGAACGAGGTGGGAGGGGGTAGGATGATTGGGTGAGGCCCGGGAAGGGCACACACACTCTTCGGTTCAAATATTCATAGTGACACTTTGTGCCGTACACTCTCTTTCACCCCGCGTACGCCCCTTCGAACTGGTTGTGCATTGCACGGATTTGAAGGCAATAGTCCAGCCCACATACAAACACACGTTACGCATAGGATGCGGAGAGGAGTGCAAAAAAGCAACCGGGCAACGTGACATAGTTTTAATTTAGCATAAGGCATCGGTTGGCTGCTTCCAGGCCTTAAATGGACAGTGCCGGATCGGAATCAGGAAGTGCGGCGCTATTTTATGGGCGGGTTTTCAATAACAGAAAAACGCCAACCTGAATTCGGCCTATTGTTTGAGTTTTGAATAAATCAAATCGAGTAGATGGTATGTTCCTTTCTGTTTTTGTTTTGTTCTGTTTATCTCGAAACGTTTTTCACGTGGAAAATATCTTATAAGGGCGAAAAATTCATCGACCTTTTTTCCACACTGCACGAAAACCAAAAATTATCGATCGATTGTTTTGTGCCGTTCAAAAACTGTTTTCCCTTTGCCTTTGTTCCTGTTGCGCAATGCACAACATTCCTGAAAGGGGTTTGAACCCTCTCATCTCGGAAAAGGGCTGATAACACACGTCGGGTGCTTAATTACAAAACACATTCCGCAACGGATGCCTTCCACGGATGGAATCAATCAAACTGTGCACACCTAGACTCGAGTTGTCTGTTTGCGAAGCTGCACGAACGCGGTGTGGCTTCGGAATTCCAACCGCCCCATGAATGCAACCGTTTATTGATGCACTTTTTCGCAGATGGGCACCCATTTTGTTTGATCCTGGCAAGCTAAATTTACATCTCTTCCAGAAGGTTCACTAGCGGACAGAAAATGGGGTGCTGGATATAGACAGAAAAAAGGGTAGGAAGAATATTTCAATATCCCGGCAACGTTAAATACTGCCTGATGACAGACCGGGGGAGGGAGTTCAAGGAAAAGCTATAGTTTATCGAACGGAATAGAGGTTGGGGGGAAAATTCAACCTCGGTTACACGAAAAAATGGCGAACGGGAAGAGAAAGTTTATCGAACAAGGAATGCACTCCGTATGTGGGTAGATAAAGGAAACGAAGAGAATAAAGAACAACCCGGGAAACTCCACGATGAAGCAAATAGTTGCGGTAATCGACCGGTGGGAAAACAGAAAGTTACATCCGTCACTGACAAGCAGGAAGGTGTGGAGGAGGAACTCGGTGGAACTGCATGGAAAAACAGCATTCCACCAACGCGTAAAACAGGAGCAATAAATTCCTGATCGTTAACTTCCCGCCGTATCGGGTCGTGAAAAGGATTCTTGGTGTGGGTTTGCCTTGGAAAAGGGAGGCGCAGGGTGAACGTGACGCGGATCCTGGAAAGGTAAACAGTGTGGAAACAAGGAAATTGAGAAAACGGGAATGGAAGCTCAAACCGAGGCCGGGGAAAAATAACGAACATCCACTTCCTGCAGTTTCCGTGAAAGTTTTCCCTCCCAAACTCGCGCTCATCACGGCACGAAACGATGTGGTATGTTTTTGTGGCTTCAAGTCGATCCACTCCATCCATGTTTATGCCTTTTTTCCCAGTGTTTGCCCTTGGAAAAGTTGAGCAAAACTCGGGCTCACTCCTTGATAATAGGGAGCAAAACAACTCAGCTCATTTGCTTCCCTCTTCTCACTTAAGCGAAGTTAATATCGTGGAAATAATGAGCAATTTTTCCATCCGCGATGAGATGAGATGCCCTGTTCACTGGTGAGGAAAACTATAGGCGATTTTTGTGAGTCACTGCCATTTTCTCGCGCTCCTAACATGTACATCTCTAGGACGGGTCGTTTTTGACGTTTCTCTAGTATTTAGATGAGTAGCAAATTTGAAATGATCGTTTAGGTTCGTGTTTGTCAGCGAGTAAATCAACTATTTTATCTAAGATTGAGAGGAACTGCCACATAAGTTAAGGAAATTAATGCGACATACAGTTCAGTGTATCGAAGAGATAGGATTTTAGAGAAGTTATGTTTCGTACATAACAATCAGTTATGTTCCATAGAGTTTAGCTCCCATTTGATGCGCATGTGCAAGAATACTCCTCATGCGCCAACCTTCCTTTTAATTTTTCACTGACCATTCGGTTTAATATTTCTACTTTGAAATGATCTTCCATTAGCTGATCGCGGGTTTTGACGATAGGAGACCGATCGAAAAATCATTTATTTATATTTGCATTGGAAAACCAATCCTTCCTCAAGCAGAATGCCAGTCGTAGAACATAAATAAACAGTGGTAAACAGTGCGGTTGCCCTGTGGTCAGCAGGAACAGGGGGGTTTTCCACACCACGCCGGGTTCGCTAATATTATCTCGACAAAATGCAAAGTTGCGCTCCCAGCCCGCCGACCCTCAACGAACCGTTCCGGCGCCAAGAGTTATGGTTTAAATTTGTCACTCGCTCCACACGCTCGAAAAGTTGCGCGAGTTGAGGAAGCGAGTTGTCCTTGCCATCTTCTGCGCAACCGGGCGGGTTGAGAAGCGTACGATTTTTCCGAGCGGATTTTAAATTTTCCAACTCACCGCCGACCGCTCGGTGAGATCGCGCACCGGTGGAGGTGTTTCAGTGCCGAGAGTATGAAATGGTTTAGTTTGACGAAAACATTCGCCCGGCGTGGACACACACACCCGGGGGGTTTAGGGTATTTTGTTTTTCTTTTTCGGTCCCGGTTGGTATTTTCTCTCTTTTTGCCCTTTTCCGCGGTGGTGGAGTAACATTTTCAAGGGAAGGTGAAAATTAAACGGACTCCTCCACGGTACGGGTACGATACGTAACGGGTTTCGGTTCGGAGTGTCAGGGACATGGTTCCATTCGAAGGTGCAATCGATCGGTTAGCCATTTTTTAATTAGGGGGAAAAAGAACGAAAAATCTGTGCGGTGATGGCAGTGATCTTCCGGCATTGGTATGCTGCCCTACTCGTCTGCCTGCTCGTCGGGGCCGCCCTGGTGTCGGAGGTGGACGCCTTTCGGCTGAAGGAGGATCGGCCCGGTTTGGCAATCGTCAAGCGGAACCTTTCGCCGCGACTGAAGAAAGGGTTCGATGGCGAGAGTGGCTTGATCGGTGGAAGAAAACGGTGGTCCGTTCGGGAGGAGGACGAGGAAGAGGAGGAAGATGAAGCTGTCGATGAGGACGACGATGACGAGGAGGAAGATGAGGACGATGAGGAAGGGGAGCGTGAGAGTGAGGCGATCCGGAAGGCCACTCAGCAGCGTTTGCAACGAGCGCGGCGTGGTTTTCCCGCACTTCGAAGCAAGAAAAACTCCAAAGTAGTTAAAGATGAAGACGATGACGACAACGACGATGATGATGATGATGATGACGAGGAGAAGAGTGAAGATGGTGACGTCGAAAGTGATGACGGTGAAGAAAACGAGGAGAGGTCTATTTTTAATCTGTTCGGTTTACTTAGCGGATCCAAATGGCGCTTGGGTGATGCCGTCACTGGGCGTTCGGTTGCAGATAAAGACAATGTCCACGAGGATGATGACAATGACGACGATGAAGATGACGACGAGGACGACGAGGATGAAGACGAGAAAATCCCGGCTGGTAAAAAAGGATCGAAGATTGTGAGCGGAAAAGCTAAACCATCAAAGGCTCCTTCAAAACCAGCTCAGAAAAGCGTAACTTCGGAGAAAGGAAAATCCAAAAAGCAATCCGTAGCAAGCGACGATAAGAAGGATGAAACGCAACAAGCGATCGAGAGCTGGTTGGCGGGATTGGGAAATGTGTTCCGCACGATCGCCAATAGGGATAACGAGGATGAGGGATTTTTAGGTTGGCTCGGAAAACTTACCGCTAAGGATGAGGATAAACCCACGGCGAAGAATGACGCTGACGATGGAGATGATGAAAAGGAAAAGGAAAATCCACTTATCAATCTACTCACAAGCTGGTTGCATACGCTTGACACCGGGACGGATGGTGATTCGAACGAGGAAATTCGTATTCGACCAGTCGGAGACCGCAGGGAGGATGCTAGCGATGAGGTGGACGCAAAGACCTCCAAAGGAAGTCGCAAACCGAAACAGGAATCGAAGCTCGTTCAGCTGCTGAACGAGAGTCCAATTGCAGCGCTCTTCAGTGCCGAAGAGCTGCCGAAGGAAGCAAGCATCGAAACGGGTCCCAAGAAGGCTAAGAAAGTGCCCCAAGGTCCATCGAAGGTGGTGAAGCAGAGGATAGCGATCTCTCCGGAGGACTTTGAGCAGTTGCTACTGCGCGTGCCTTCGTTTGTTCCGGATTACTCGCTGGTTCCGAACGAGGAGTGTCGACGACAGGGTCATATCTTCGAACGGCAGCTTCGGGGAAAGCGGCTTTGGGCTCTCCAGATGATGGACGCTAGTGCGAAGCTCACATCCGGTCTGCTGCGTGGAAACGCGAACCAGCTCGGGGACTTTGATCTCTGCACAGGAATTGCCACTAAGATTCAGGTGAAACAGAACGAGCAGGTACGGATGCGGGGCAAGTACTGTCTGGCACACGTGGACGTGGTTGCGGAGGACGAGGAACTGCGGCTGCCGGTACACCTACTCCAGGGTCGCGGATTCATCAAGAGTACCTTAAACGATGTAAGAATCTCTTTCTCTGTAGCCCTAAGTTAATCTCTGAAGAGGATCACAATTCTCTTGCAGCCAGATCACTTCCTGCCACGTTTCACCACGATTAACTGGGGTATCTGTCTACCGGCGGCGTGCACCTTCGAGGACGCGGCCAACATCGTGAAGCACTTCGTGCGTCCGTACAACTCCACCGGTATCAAGCTGTTCCTAGAGCTGGAGGAAGGCAATTGCCACGTGCGTCAGGTGCGTACCTGGTCTCGCCTGCTCAAGGACAACTGGCAACTCGTCGCTGTGCTGTAAGTAAGGCCTTAACAGTTGTAGAAGACAGGGTTCTAATGTTCTTCCCCTTTAATCCAGTGGCTTCTACACCTTCGTAGTCGTGGTGACACTGGTAGCTACCATGAACGACTATGGTATCTTTATCAAAATTGAACCACCTTCGAAGTTGGGAGCATCCGAATCGGAAGCCACATCCCCGGATCAGCTACCAACGAATGTGTTCCACCAGACGCTGATGGCGTTCTCGCTCAAGAAAACGCTCCATCAGCTCATCGGAAGCGATACGGCGTTCAGTGAGGATGGACAAGACCCGGCGCCTGCGAGGAAAGACATCAGATGTCTTCACGGTCTGAAGGCAGTGGCGAGTATTGCGCTGTTCCTGGCACTCCGTCTTGTGCCACTCGGATTCCAACCGTTTACGAACCGAAACGAGTTCACGGAGAGCTTCAGTGCGCCGTGGAGCATCACCGTGCGTCTGCTGATGCTGTACGCCGACGTGTTTCTGGTCATCAGTGGATTCCTCGCCGCGTACCATATGGTTCGGGAGTATCGGGAGCGGGCTAAGGTCGCTTGGTTTAAGAGAATCGTTGGACGTTACCTTAGGTAAGCATTGGTTGTCTGGAAGAGTATGTAGATTGATTTGATGAAACAACCTTCCTGTTTTCAGATTAACCTTCCCGCTTATACCAGTTCTGGTGTTCTATGCCTGGATCTGGGAACATCTAGGCAGTGGACCACAATGGGGTGATGTGGTGGTAAAGAACGCGAACCTGTGCAAGCATAACTATCTGAGCAATCTTTTCTTCATCCAAAACTGGTATCCAGTCGAGGAAGCGGTATGTATTTGAAGACGAAGGTCAGAGGACTGTAGCTGTTCGGTCAGCTAAACGTTGGTACTCTTCCAGTGCGCTCCACATACCGTCCAGCTGGCGATCGAGATGCAACTGAGCGTTCTGGCACCGTTTCTCATGATCGTGCTGGTGAAGAACCCATTCTACGGAACTGCGGCCTATGTGATACTGAACGGCATTTCAACTGCGATTCGCTTTTCGTCCACCACCGAGGATCGGCTCACGCCGTACGTGTTTAACGGAGTGCGCCTGACTCAGCTTTATCGAACGATCAACCTGTCCTTTGCCGAGACTTTGCATCGCCTAACGCCATACCTGGCCGGGTTTGGACTGGGATATCTCCTTCAGGAGACGGGCCGGCAAAGACAGGAACGAGGTGTCCACTATGCCGGTTGGATCGGCGCTGCCATCTCCCTGCTCTGGTGTGTCTATTTCCCGCTCGACATCGTGCGCAAAGACTTCCAGTACGATCCGGGTAATGCGGCTCAGTTCGCCGCACTGGCACCACTCTCCTTTGCCCTCGGAGTCTGCTGGCTCATTTACTTCTGCGTCACGGTGGAAGACAGCCTGCTCAATCGCTTCCTTAGCTCCCGTCCGATGGTATTCCTCGGAAACCTGTCGTACTCGCTGTCGCTGGTACAGTTTCTGGTGTTCTTCTACTTTGCCGGCTCCACCCGAGGTAGTGAGGTGTTCAGCTTTACCTCCTACGTGAACCGGGCGGAAGTGTGCATGTTGTTCGGTGCGTCCCTGCTACTGACCGTCCTCTTCGATCTTCCCATCCAGAACGTGAAGCGTTTGCTCGATCGTGAGGGCGTGCTCGAACGGATGGAAACAAACGAGCCTGCAAAGGCTGAGGAACAATCCGAAGTTCAGGAACCATCGGAAGAGTCCACGGAACAGGACAAAGGCGCGGAAAAGGAAGCTTCAGGTGAATCGAACGACTTCGTCAGTCCCTTTGACGATCGCGACGAGGAAGACGATGGCATATGGATAAGGAAATCGAAAGTTAACCCACCCGTCGAAGATCCGGTGGAAGATTTTTGGGCACAACGGGACGAGGACACCGTAAAGGCGGCTCCGGAACCAACGAAGCCAAATGGTGAACCGGAGGCGCAAGAGGAAGAGGAGGTGGAAGAGGCTGTGGAGGAGGAAGAGGAAGCAGTGGAAGAGGAAGAGGAGGAAGAGGAGGAAGAGATCGACGAGGAGAAGGAAGTGAAGCGACGCCCCGAATCGAATGGACGCGAGTGGACGCGTTCCTGGGACTTGCTGGATGACTGAACGGTCGGTAAAGGGCGTCCGGGCGTAACAGGTGTTTGTGTTAGTGTTGCGAATTGTTCCATAATAGATCAAACGAGCCATCAATAAAGCTGTCTGTTGACTTTTCAAACCCATCGTGCAGTTAGTTGAAGAAGTGTAGCCTCTTCAAAACACTAAACGGGTGAATAGGTCCATAAAATGGCCCCAACTTCAAGTGCTCTCAGAAGATACCAAATATTCGGGGAACACTTTGTCGGTAAATTGGGGATACCCTGAGCTTCCTAAAACGTTCACGAACCGACACAGGGCCTCATTACCCCAACAATGGCTTGTTATGCTTACCATCCGTTTACCTAAAGTATGATTCCACTGCCCAGACTGTTCCATTCCGGGACTAGCCTGTGAGAGATAACGTTGATGCATTTCCGTGTCCATCCCCTCGACGTCTCGGTTATCGCCATCATCTCGTCTGATATACCCAGGGGTGAACATAGGGAAGATTACTCCCAACTTACCTGGGAATCGATGGTAACGATGGAAGGGATTTAGCAGAGGGATCCCCATTTTACTTTACCGGAAAGATGGATGGATGGATGCAGCATCTGCAATATTTGCAACCGCCTCGATTGGCACAGGGGCGGAAAGTGGCGGAGACGATGAGGCAAAGTTTCCGGACGGCTAGGGATGAGGATAAATTCTAGATTGGGTGGTAAATTTGCACAATATTACAACATGTTTTGCACTCCCTTACGTCATTATCCCTCAGAGATCGTTAGGTGATTTTTTTTGTTCTCGTTTTGTTGTTCCTACCTCACGTTTCCCTTGTGCAAGACGATACCCGGACGGTGGCTCATAGCCCGATAGCAACAGTGTGGCAAGTTGGATGCTCGGTTACGGGCAGATTGACTGAACGGTCCCTCGGGGCAAACGAACGGTTCCTTGGCGGAAAGGATTAAGCCAGACAAAGACGCTACGACTGCTCCGGTTCCAGCGGATGTTCCCCGGGATGTGGGACTGTGGATGAGCACTGAAGTTTCCTTCGGTGAAAATACCCGTGCATAACGAGCGTGAGCGGACAAGCGAACACGATACGGTACCAGAGCTACCGAACACAAGAGTGCTCGACTTATGCATCATCCCTTGGCATTCCCTTGGCGGTGGCACCGTTACTGTTCTTCGCTTCGAAGCAAGAGTTGGGCAACTTTCGTGGCAGACTTGGGCTGTCACTTACCACCACCGAAAGTGCCAATTCTGCCCGGTTGAAGGTTTCCTTCGTGTTTGACTAATTTGCCATGCATTGTTGGACCATTTTGCATTTGGTTTAGAAATTGGAAAATACGTCCGCATATTTTAATGGGGAGGACACTCTCTGCCTCAAACTATAACTGTCAACTTGACATAACTTTTGGAATGCAACCATACCTCTTGAATAAGTAACCGAAGTTATCCGGGAGATGGTAACCATGGTGACCAGTTTAGTGGATGTCAAAACTTTGAGGTGATGTTTGAACAGATTCAATTTACATCAACTTGCGAATATTTTATCCCGTGCTGTTTAGAAGAAACATTAAATACATAAACTATCTAAGTATGAACTCACCGAGCCGCTCATGGTGGATTCATGAATGTCCTGCCGAAAGCCGCTGATGAAACATCGTTCCCGATGAGAAACCCCAAGGAACAGGGTTCACCTGTGTCTCGGCCACAGGTGCAGCGAAAGTCTTACGGTGAAAGTTACTGCATCCGATGGTCATCAAGCGCTACGTCTCAAGTAAGAAGCAGAGCAAAAGGTATCCTTTCTCGCCGCAGTTCCTTCTTTACATGGAGTTCACAGGAAACGGGTGCGAGAAAGAAAAAATGGAAACCAACCGTCCGGGGCACGTAAGTACAGATTTTCCTTTCAACTTGAAAAGGGCTCTCGTTCCTTTCCGTTTCCTTTCACTTCGCTCCACTCTGCCGGCGTCCCTTCGCTCCAGACAACCGTTTAAGCAAAGGGACGCTTTTCCTCGATGACGTTACCGAGGGAAACTTACCTACCCATTCTTTCGGTTTTCCATCGGCGAAAGGAAATGAAAGTTCTTTTATACTCTCTTGCAAATAACCCACCCCGGTGAACGGTTTCTTGCGGACGCAAAGGAAATGGAATACCGTACCGGAAGTCTTAAGCAGTTCTTTCTGTTTTCGCCATCCCGCTCTGTTCGAGTGTTGCTCGGGTTGCTGATGATGTGTGTCTGTTCCCGGACCCTCCTTTCTCAAATATTCATAGGTGAACTTTTAATCTTCCGTCGAAGGAGGCTTTGCTTTTTGGCCCGCCAACTGTTTGAAGAAGGTGGCTTTTCCACTTTTCACCGAGACAAAAAAATCAAAAAGAAGACCCGTTTTTATCCTCCGCCCGGGTCAGATTTAGAGTTCTCTTTCCGTCTTTGTTTTTCACTCCGCGTTGAAAATGAAACCGGGTGGAAAAGTTCTCTTGTTATCGGCCGGAAATGTTGTGCATTTTAAATTGTGCTACCTTGTCGGGTACTTGTTGAGAGCTTGGTTGAGGGTTGGGATTTTCCATCCACTCGGGCACCCGCGAGGACAAAGGAAAAGCTTCCTTTCCAAGGTGCCCTACCTTCCCCATTGTCAGATAGATCGAACGACTTCTCGTTCGTTTGTCTGTTGAATTTCGCCCTCCATCGGAAACCGCGTCAATTCGATCGCATCAATCCGCCCGGAAAAACGGGTCGCGTTTCGAGTGCGGTGAGGCGTGACTGCCGACAATCTAATTACAGAACTCATTACAGGGAATAATTCAAACCATCCCCGGTGACCACATTTCCAGAGCTCCGGCTCCGTTGGTTCCTGCAACTGCAACTAATTAATTTCTCTCCCGACGTCGGCTGGCATTTCGCGGGTTTCAGAGGATAACACATTACAGCTGCGGTCGTTATCGATCAAATGGCCGAAAACTCCTCCCTGGAGAGCGATTTCGTATTTCGATAGGCGTTCAAACGTTCAACTAAGACTGATAGTTCGACTCCTGTGGAGGTCGAAGGTCACAAGGCGTGGGTGATTGAACGCACTCCGGGAGAAACTGAACGGTCCATCGGTTACACGCGCCGCCTCTGAGTCAACAACGGAGTGGAGGTCGAGTTTGGAACGTTTGGTTTGTCCCTACAGTCGACAGGTTAGACGCCAGCACGAGCTTCACACATTGGCGAAGGTGCAAATGAAGTGTCAATATGGTTTATCAGTTGTTTGGGGCGGTTGAATATAGTTTCAAGTGCTCCTCGTTCCGATGCCGGGGGGTGACGCTTTCGTCTAGGCATTCTAAAACAACAGCTCGTGCACCATTCCAGACGAACCCTCAAACATTACGCAACGTAGTGGGAGGGGAGAGGGAACGCGAGTTTAGGACAGGTTAAGTGTGAAATGCAACGCCACTACATCCCACTTACAGACACATGGCAAATGCAGCACATCGGGTCCCATTTCCTGGCAGTACATTGTTTGGCCGAAAGTCCGCCTGAGGAGCGGTAAAGCGACTCCAGACGGCGGCTCGTGTGCGTCCTTCAGGGAACTCGGTAGGTGACATCTAAATTGGTCGTCCCGACTGTGATTGAGTGTTCTCAGACTCGGGCCGGCCGACTCGATGGACCGTTTTGAGATGTAAAGGGTGTAGACAGTGATTCAAGCACTTCTGCCAATCCTAGATCAGATGCAGACTTGTGAGTTTTCAAGCGGGAATGCAAGCGTTTGCGTTGGAGTTAGGTTACTAAGCGGGTTAACAAATAAATGTATCATATTGTTTACAAGTAATAATTATTTGTAACTTTCAAAAACTCGTACTTTCAGTCTTTTGCTTGCAAACGTTTGCATTTAAAAAAATGATAAATTTTAAGTATTTTTCATTCAAAAACGGAAAGCGATAATAGCTTGCTTTTGAAAATTTCATCAAGCGTACCATTTATTTTGAGCTCAAAACAAGTTTGATAGCTTTATCATTTAAATTGAATTCGGCCAAAACAGTAAAACAAATACGTTTAGTTTTGTGTTCGCTTTTCCAACTATATTGCGGGACAAACTTTTTTAATGTTGTTAGACATTTCCTCAACTAGTTTAGATTTTTAACTATTCGCTAGCCGACAGCCAGATTGAAAAATGGCTTAATAATTCCGTTCTTCGGGTCAGAAGGTCACTTCAACTGGCCATATAGTTAAAAAAAGCTATGAAAAGATGGACATTATTATACAGAAGAGCCGATGGAAGTCAGCCACCCCAACAAAACGGTTCAAAGTTCCTGTAAAACATGTTTTCGGACCATCGCGACATCGTGACCATCATTGGATGTTGTATTTGAAGCTAGACGGCGACGAATTGTAAAAAAACCTGGAACTTTATATTCCTTATGGATCATGTTGCAGTACATTTCAAATGTTTGTAGGTCTCTAAATTCCCATAGAATGCTATATCGTTGCCGGAAATCAGTGAAACGGCTATGCACAAAGTCGCTATTCTTTCTGTCAAGACTTCCGGCGTTCGGAGAAGTATATAGTTTGCAGAGCTTTCCAAAAGTAAGTTACTTTATCAGAAAACATAATAAATAGTGCTATCCAGTGTTTTGGACATTCCTGGCTTCAGTAAATTATGCCCAAAAACCATCGGAAGTGTCAAACTGATAGACATTGAACATTGACAATACCAAACGAAGCATCATGTGGTTATGAAGGCCGGCAAAATAATTGAAAATCATCCATACATAAATGGTTAAAGCTTCGGCCAAGTTCCATAAGGCCGCTATCAGAATATTTTTTTAAAGTACTAAACTAATGTAACTTTAAAAAACAGTCCTTTATTCGAGTATCTTGCGCACTTTTTTGCTATAGCCGACGTCATTTTGTCCTTTCTTAATGCAAACGTTCTTAGGCTTTTCGTTTGGAATTCTTATTTGGCATTTTTAAAAGTGGGCAACAAGCCATCTTGAATATTTATTTTCTGTCATTTACGTTTGAAAAAGAGTACCAAATGCGTTGCCCCTTGTTATAGCAAATTACTTTTAGCTATCAAGGAAAAAGAAAAAATGACAAATAAGAACAAACTACAAGCTTGTCTTGTAAGTAAACAAGTTACAAGATTACGATTAAAAGCAAATAAACTTTAGAGAATTACCAAACCAAGCGATTTTACACTGGAGATGTAGTTTGGAATGGGTATCCTTGGCCATGCTGTAAAACCTGGACAATTAAGATACCGGACCAGGTTTTTTAACATTCGCGATAATGTTGTCCAAGTCTAATGTCCAAGAATATTAATAATATTATGTTGCGTTAAAGAAAGAGAAGTAAAGAAAAGGTGATGCATGAATGTGAATTTAACACACTATGAAGACGTCAACAGAAAAAAAAACAAATAAATTTAATTTACTATGTATGTAGTAATATTGAATCGGTTCAAAATTATTCATAAAGAACAAATATTAGGATAAATATTATCTTCAATTACCAAAATGATTTACTAGAAGTGTTGTTTAGTGGTTGTGTTATAGCTAGACTTTTATTTTTGAACTATTTCTTATAAAATAAGCATTATTTTTATTGAATCTGAAACGAACATAGATGTTTGCATTAAGTTAGAAAAATAATTGCATAAATACACAAACAGTTCAAGCAGGATCAGTTACGTCCCAGCAATGAAACCCATTTTCGGATAACACTTTAGATTAGGATTGATCACTTAAGGGTTCTATTACACTGCGTTTGTGTGTGTGTGTGTTCACTTTCAACTAACTAAATAATTTTATTGTAGTTTTGATCTAAGTATAGGCGCCCAGTAGTAAAAAGTTCTTTGTGTAGTTATTTTGCTTTATGTTTTTGTTCTCGTAAGAGTGGTTTCGTTTTTTTTTGTTTCTTCTTTCTCCCTTTTCCGGACCTCCTGCTTCCTATTTGCTTAGTAATTTGTTTTTGGTTAGTTCAACTGCTGGTCAGTTGGCTTTGGGTTTTGAACGCGTTCCCTCTAATGGTTGCACTTGGCTCGAACTGCCTCGGACTCCGTGCCGTTTATCGAGCACGCGTTTTAACCCTCACTAGCGCGGTTCTCCTTGGCTGAAAGTGAGCGGCCCATGTGTGGACATGTGTGTCGCTATTTTGTCTGCTTTATTTTCATTTACTTTTTAAATTCAACTCCACCATTCCACCCTTCAATGCGATGATAATTATCATAATATGATTTCTATTCGTGACATTTACTGTGTTTTGTAATAGTTTTCAACGATTTGTTTCATCTAAGCCCAGTCCAATACATTTTGCACCTCGCTACGCAATTCCGCTGAGGCGATGTGTGTATATTTTCCCGGCATCAACACTACTCTCACCCACCGTCCCCCATTAGCTTTCGTTCTACCTATCCATGCTCATCAGGTGTTTTGTAATTTATTTTTCTACTAATTTTTTTAATGGTAAAATTTACGATGAATGCTTCCTGTGGCAAACATCCCCTATAATACCTACCGTATCCGCTTGCTGCTAATTGCTCTATCGTTTCACCCAGAACTCTTCCAAAAACGCAACGTTAGTTAGAATGAAAACCTAAAACCCTAACGCCATCGATCGACCAACACACTACTACTTTGCCGGCGTCCATCACGCAATTCGTGTGAGGAAAAAAGTATGACCATCAGCATATTTCAGAATAATACCACTTATAGATATACGTAAATATTGTCGCTTGCCTCCGCTTGTTTCGTTCGCATGCCCATCGAGCACGAGCTCCGGTGTGGGATAATGTAATAAATTAGGATATTAATTAGGGCCCACCCACCGAAAAGGGGAGGGGCCGACGGTAGGTAAATGGTTAGAAAAACTAAGACAACTATCCAAACAACAGAATTGAACTAAACGAACGCTAGAACGCCACAGGTGTGAGGTTTTCCGCGGGATGCTGCTTTCCTTTCCTTCCATAAACTGGTTTTAATGTTCATTCTGACTAGAGTTTCATCAAACAGAAGAAAGATTTTCTTGCCAACGTAAATTAAGGAACACACTCTAATCCATCTCGCATCCCTCCCCACACACTCACACACACCACTCGTTCCATCTACCATATTTGCCACAACAGTCTGGGGTCCATCTTACTGGACGCAGTTGAGGTCGGGTATAGTCTTCATAGTCATTTCGGTTTCATAAACACAACAAGCGTAATTCAATCTCACACGGAGCGCGGAGGCTACGGTTCTCTACGGCGTTTGTACAGAGGAACCACACTGGCCGATGTGGGTTTGTTTGCAACGGTAATAGCGCGTTTGCCGTGGGCGTCTAATTTGGATAATGTTCAATTGGAATTCCTATATGAAGAGTCAAATAAATCTAAAAACTAGCTCGACCACCTTTTCCCTACCCAGTTTTGGATGAAATTATGTTAGCTTCGCCGATATTATTCAACCATTTGGTCGTAGTACTCCCTTTGGGTAGAAACATTTCCCCTATGTTTAAATGATTATGAAAAATTGACAAACTTTTAGTAAAGCGACATAAGTGTGTGTGTGTGTTGTCAATAAATACCGTAGTTCGTGTTTTAATTAATAGCAGTTTGCCTAAGTATCATGCACCTAGCCTTTTTGGTTGCCTCATATTCTTCAACACTTTTGCCTGTGTTGTGTGCAGATTGTAGCTGTTCTTGTTCGCGATTACAGTGATATTTGACAGCAAGTGCGCGGCTGGCTAAAAAACGAAGCGTGGTTCTAAAGCGCGTGTGTTTTAGGATGCTTCTAGCAGGATTTTTACACGAGCGCACGCAAAGAAATACGCCATTACAACAGAGTAGATGGTACTTTTTGGGGCATTGTAGTTAAGTTTTCTTGAATTGTTTTTTTTTATTAGTCGTTCCTAGTTCCAACACTCCGCTAACAAACTTTTCCTATGCGATCCGAAGATAATTGTCAATACTAATATCCACTGGGATTGGGGGGATAAAGAACAACGAGGACGAGCCTTTTAAGTAACCATTAAATCACCGTGCCTGCAGCGGTCTTATTGATAGTTTATCGATCGCTCTCTCTGTCCCTCTCTCTCTCTCTCGATCGTTCCCGATCGATCGAACGTGACACGAGTCATTGAGCGATCATCCATGATGAAACGCGCCTCCCTAAACTAAATCGTACACACCGACACTGCACTATCGTCGCGTTCAGTCAAGATGTTTGTACATGTCCTCCAGCTGTGGCGCAAAGTAGCTTCGTATTTGCGGTCTCCTCGACTTGAACGTCGGCGTCAGCAGACCGTTCTGCACGGAGAATGGATCCGGATGCAGATAAATGTCTTTGACCTGGAGGATACACAAGTGGAAGCGATTAGAAATAGAATTGGATGGTAGAGCGTGGTGTTTTTAACGGACCTGTTCGAAAGACTTAAGCCCGAACTCTTTGCCCCAGAGAGTCATGTCGTTGAGGATGAGCTGCTTGACGTCCGGATTGTTGCACAGTACGCTTAGCGTTCCGGGAATGTTGTTCTCCTGCGCCCAGCTCTTAATCACTTCCACGTCCGGGACCACGATTGCCACTATGCAGCTCTGGAAATAAAATATAATAATAAGAAACGATTAAATTTGGTTTATGTTCTGCGACCTTTGTATTTTCAATACGTCACGTTTCTTTTGTGGGCAATGGAAAATACTGATTCTGTTAAACTTGTGGAAATTGTTCTTACTTCACATTTTCATACTTCATTTAATTTCTTCAAAACAATTACTGCTAGAACCAATATGTTTTTTTTAGCCTATGAAAGAGCCAGAAAAAGAAATACCGGCGTATTTTTTGTTTGTGCTTGTTGAGTCTTGTGTGTGTTTCTTATTTTGTTTGACACATTAATAACTACACCAACGAAAAAATTCCGCATAACGATTAAATTTGAAATAGGAACGTTAATGGTTTGTAGTAAATGTATAAAGCAAATGTTTTAGTTGAGCCCAAAGGGTTTTCAAACATTAATGTAAATTTCTGATTTAGTGTAAAATGTGGAGGGAATTGAAAATGTTTCAACTTAAAGTGAAATCGCACGGAATTGTTTGTTTAAAAATTGTTTAATTTGCCCTAATCGTTTAACGCAAGTTAAACTAACGTGTAACGTGTTTTTTTTATCGTTTGAAAATCTGAAAAAACCATCTATTTCAAAATCCCTGTTCCATATTTATTATTTTAAGAATTGATTACTGAAAAATGCATATTTTTTTGAATTATTTGAGTATGTTAAGTTTGCATACTGTAGAAGTAAATGAAAGATATCGAAAGTGAAATTTTGTACATTTTTAAACCGATTTTTGCTGAACCATGTTGATTTTCTATTGGAAATGTATAATTGCGGCCCGCGAATCATCGGAAAAGTATAAATGCGGCCTGCTCATGAAATGAGTTTGACCCATCTGATGTAGAGCAACACATTACTTTGCGGTTTGTATGTCTTCACGGACAAAGACGAAGGCAATGCTGAAAAATAGCCATGCATTCAGCTATTTTTAACAATTAGCCAATAGAACCATAATTCGTTACATAAAAGAAAACTCGCGCAATTTTTTTTAATCATGATTACATTCATGGACGCCCAAATTATTTTAAGGAGTCACGTTCAACTAAGTAAATGCAACACGTTTGTTACTTTGTTTGGTTGTTTGCAATTGAAAAGTGCGAGTTTAGAACCTTAAAACCGTTTTTTTGTAAGAAGTACATTGTTTAAATCGATGTTAGTAAACGTGTTAAATATCGTATACAATTTTATTTTAATTTAGAGTCCTTTTTTAAGGCTCATAATATCTCCAAGTGGCGAACATCTCCTATGCCTCGATGCTATATCATAGATCCGTAATACCGTGGGATGCCAGACTCCAGTTTCGAAAATAGATTCTTTTGATATAACTATAACTTTTGATCAGCCATTCAAATATACGAGAATAAGAATTAAAAGGCATTTACAAATTATTTAGTTTGTGGTGTGAAACAAATCAGGCTAACTAAATCTAAATAACGGTACGTATTCTAATGAGCTGTTATCCAATGGTAAAGATGTGGATCTTACCTTTAGGCTTTCACCGTGGACAAACACCTGCTCCACGTACTGGCTGCGGATGTACGCGTTCTCGATTTTCTCCGGTACGATGTACTCGCCCTGGCTTAGCTTGAAAATGTGCTTCTTGCGATCAATGACCTTCAGCGTACCATTCGGTAGCCACTGTCCGATATCGCCCGTATGATGCCATCCTTCCTTGTCGATCGTTTCGGCCGTACGCTGTGGATCTTTAAGGTACCTAAGGAAGTTGAAGAGAAAGAAAGTAAGGCAACTGAAGAGCTGCTTCCTTTTTCCAGGAGTCCGTGAGTGGTTCTTACCCGATGAAAACGTTTGCTCCCCTGACGCAAATTTCTCCCTGTTGCTGCGAAGCGTAGTATTCCATCTCCGGCACATCTACCAACTTGATGGCGTTACAGGCCACCGGTGGACCGACGTGTCCCGGGACGAAATCACCCTGCACCGTGAGGGTGATCGGTGCGGTACATTCCGTCTGCCCGTAGCCCTCGCAGATGAGACACCCGAGAGCGGCGCGGGAGAATGCAAGCACCGTGTCCGAGAGGGGCGCCGAACCGACCACCATCAGGCGCAGTCGGCCACCGAAGCCCTCCTGTATTTTCCGGAACACCAGCTTATCCCAAATGCTGTTCCGCCGGACGATACCCCGCTTGATTTCCGCCTCCTTCGAGCTGAGCGCCATGTTTAGCAGCAGTTTTTTGACCGAAGACCGTGCGACCTCCGCGAACACCTTGTCGTACACCCGGTTGAGGAGTCGCGGCACGGCCGGCATCAGTGTCGGTTTCAGCGCTTTCAGGTCGTTCGTCAGTTCCTTGATGTCGCCGGAGAAGAACCCGACCGCACCGCCCATATAGTACACACCGTTCTCACAGCAGCGCTCGAGCATGTGGGCGAGTGGAAGGAATGACACCATAATGTCGCCGACGCGCGGCCGATGCGTACCGAGCTGTAGCAGCACTCCGGCCACACCGGCCAGAACGTTTGCGTGCGTTAGCATCACTCCCTTCGGGTTGCCGGTCGTGCCGGAGGTGTAGCAAACCGTGCACAGATCGTCCGGCTGCGGTTCCAGCTCCGGATGGTCGTTGATAGCGCCCATCTTTTCCACCTCGTCGAACGAGTGCACATCGATGCCGACGTTCTTTGCCCGCTGCAGTGTTGCCGGTCGCACCTCTTTGATTGCCACAATCTTTCGGAGCGATCTGGAAGGTAAGAGGAATTGTTTTAATGACATTCGTTTTCGCTAAGGAGTGCTTCTTACCTCGGTGCCTTATCCAACAGCAGATTCACCTTCTTATCGTCCTCCACGACAACCACCTGCATCTCGGTCTGGTCGACGATGAAGGCGCACGCATCCGGACCGAGCGTATCGTACAGCGGAACGACCACCAGCGAATAGCAGTAGCATCCCTGCTCGAACAGGATCCACTCCGGACGGTTCTGCGAGTAGATGCCAATGTACGTGCTTGGACCGGGTCGCAGACCGAGCGAGATCAATCCGGATCCGAAGTTCTTTGCGCGCAGCAGCGTTTCATTGAAGTTCATCCACTAAAAGAACCGAGGGAAAACGAATGTTAATAATTGAGCAAAGATTGTGCGAGGACAAAAACAAACCAACCTGATATGGTGACTGTAGATTTTCTCGCCAGCCGAGGCAAGGTCCATTGTTTGACATATGGGCACCCTTGCGGAAGGACTGGTACAGGGTTCGCACGTCATCCTCGAGGTAGCTGACGAATTTACCGTCCTTCGCTTCCTTGTAAAACTTGGAAACGTGTACCTGGTCCGGGCCCTGATTAGGAAAAAAAACAGAAACAGAGGAAAAGTAGATTATTAGCAACATGAAGGGAAACAATGTAAGAGATTTCAAAACGTGTTGCTGATGTTCTCCGATATTTCTAACGAATAATATTGAATGATCGCCAATTCCAACACACAAACATGTCACGCCTCAAATCAGTTAAATTTCAACACATTAATAATATCCTCATCCTCACTTCCTCTAGGAAGCGTTGCCTCCCCTCTTGGCCTTAAACACGGTGTGACACTGGTGATAATTCATCTCATCGTATTCTTCGCCTTTGGGTTTCTGGTAAAAATTGCTCTTGTCCGTAAAGCGATTAGAAATGATTTGTTGGTGGATTGGAGCGCAGATGTTTCGCAAGAGACTAGGGGAAAATATATCCAGAGCATTACATCATTGACCCAAGGCCCGTTGGATGAGCCGTAGCCAGCCGTCCTACGAACGGATGATCGGTTATGCCTTTTGATCGTAACTCATCGTTCCGAGCAGAAGAGAAGGTGTGTTATGGGACGAACAACACCGATCCGGTCACAATGAACGCACTCTCTAAACGTACTCCTACGCCTGACCGTGATCGTATGGACCCGATGTGAATATTTAGTGCAGAGAGGCCATAAATATTCCGCTCAACCCTGTTGCAACTGGACCACCAAAAAAACATATTCGACTGGGATGTAGGCGTCTGTTTTCACAGCACCATAATCCTTTTGACCGTCAACACCGCTGGCACCAAATGGCTCGTAAAGAGGGGAAATTTATCGACTTTGCATCGTTAAAGAGACTACAATACAGCAAACTCTAAACCTTGTATGAATATTAGCTCCGGTTGTATGGGTACGATCGGGACAAATGGCATATCAATCGAAAGGTCTGGGGTAGATCTAGCTATATAAAAAGTTTCGTGGCGCTAAGTTGAGACAGTAGCATCACGGATGTGGAACGAAGTCGTCCACCGATTTACAGCTTTCCAATAATCTTCCTAGTCACTCGTCCAAAGCGTTTCTGACAAATGGTCCAACTTGGGCAAGATACCCAATTTTCGCCCACTTAGAAGACGGACACCACGAAAGAAATCGTTGGACTCAATGTATCGACCATATAACGTTAAACTTGGTATGGTAATATAGAGAAGCTATCTAAACATGCAATAAAATTCTTATTTATGAGATCATTTCATTTGTATTTTCAGTGAAAAAATATTAATTTTTGAACTCACTTTTTCACTATTTTGGCCCACTTTGTTTCTGTTTTGGCCCACTTAAAAACTGGTTATTTTATGTATTTTATGAGTAAAATAATCTTTTAAATAATTTAGAGACTTCTATTTACCTTCACCATTGTTGAAATAAGTGATATTTAATGCATAATTTGCTTTTTTGCACGGTGATCATATTTTCGTCTAGACATTTCTGACAATGAGCTGTCATTCCAAACCAGATTTTGTTTTATCTATTTTGTCCCAGTTTTAAGTAAAAAAACAACTATTTTTCGAGCTTAAAAATTCAAGTAACTTTCTGATGATTCTTATAATGAATCAACATTAAAGAAAAACATTAATTCCGATTTTTAAGCAGTGGTTGCTCATTTTGCGATGTGGGCGAACTGTTTGCTTACAGCATAAATGGCCTTCAATTTGACAGCGTCGTGGATTATCACAATTTTCTCGAAAAATACTGATACAGTCGCTTCCACATTTGGCATTCAACTAGAATAAATCGATTTAAACATTTTAAAAAGGTAAGGGTGCATTTTAATTTGAAGTCAGAGTGATAATTGATCTCCTTTCCTGTGAACCAACATTACATGGATGGGCCAAAACTCCTTCCCTTGTATTATAACTATTTACGATGAAAAACATTTTAACATAGAGATTAGGTTTGGAAGACACGCTATAAATGGTTCAGACATCTAAAGCCATGGAATATTATGGATCGTGCGAGTCGCAATAAAATAAAAATCATGGAGCACCACATAAAAAATAAGCTAATCCGAAGAACAAATTAATGGACGCATAAAACCCACAAACACCCATCTGTAGGTCAAATTTATGTTTGCCCTATGAATGACGGAATCGTTCCGCATTTGGATGATCCGGAACACCACATCAGTTGGTGCATGATTTCCAAACCACAAACAGCATTATGTTGATTTTCTTCCCCTTTCAACAAATATCTCTCGCTGGTTTAAATTATTAACTAATCCAATCGCGGCGACCAGGTGGCGTTTGAAGCATGTTCTGGGTTCTACGGTGTTAAAAGGACAAGGAAACAGTCCTTCACTCCCGCCGATATTAATCGGCAATGTCTGTTATTTTAACGATCCACACACTTCCACCCTAAAAATAGTCCGACACTGCGGGAGAACATTTTTCATAATTTTTCCAATCGGTTACATCGTTGGTGGCGTCATCGGTTTACCGTCTGTTTCGGAGCGGAGGACGGGAATTGGTTGAGGAGTGGGCCCTTAAAGACAGCATGGTTCAGAGGTGTTCACAAATTCCGACGCGTAGGACGTGACAATACCCAAAGGGTGGTTTGTGTGGGAATGCCAGCTTGCGATCCCAAAATTAGCCGACGACGCCTTGCCGCACACAAGGTGGCTTCCGGAAGCACGACATTTCACGGTCACCACGATCGTCGTCGATGTCGTCGTTCGAACACCTTTTTTCCTCTTCGGTCTGACACAGTCTTGCAGCAATCGTTAGTTGTTGGTGCCAAGTGAGACATCTTTAAAAAAATCAGAAAAACGAGGAACAGGACTATCCCAACCCTCGATCGTTGTCTGTTGTTTGAAAGTTCAAGTTCAGAACCTTGCCGAACGGCGGGGTGGGGTGTAGTACATTTCTTCGCCGATTGCTGACGTCGTCGATCGCGAAGAGAGCGTGGATGATCGATGCACGACCTGCGCTTCGGCGTTTGTGTTTTAGTTGGCTCCCGATTTGAATGACTTTCGTTACACGTTTGATCGTTACGAGACGGGTTTCCTATTGACTGAAAAAACATAAACACTGCGGCGCAGCAATAGGGGCGTTGATTTATTTAGCGCAAACCTGTCAACGCCGGCAAAGGGTTAATAAGGTCCAAAACGAGTCATGGGAGACGCCATTGCTGAAGGGAAAAACAAACGCCAAGCTTGACAGACGAAAGAAGGATGTTTTATTTTCTCTCTAAATGTATTGAATACGCCTAATCGACACATTCGAAGGCCACAAACACCGTCATGATGGACGGTTTTCTGTTTCACCCTACAAAATTATACTCAAATCGACGTGCAGCATAATCATTAAGTCAAAACGAGACTGTTTACGTGCCATCGGACACCTAGGACATCCCTCTTTGAGGTGTGTTTCTTTATCGATACCGTCACCACGTCGATGGTCCTTCAGTTAGTAATTATGTAAAATATTAGTGTTAACACAACACAGAGTACGACAAAAAAACTAGAACGCTGCAAAAGATCGTGAAACGGTGAAACACACACCCCGAAAAAAAAGAGAAGGGATGGTAATAAATTACCTTCGCAACAAAATTAGTGCACAGTGCCATAATTTACTGTCAAGGTCCGTTTGTTGTTTCCGATCGTTCTAGAAACGGCGCGGATCGTCTCGAGGGGAGTGCAAAAATGGGACAAGATAGGAATGGTTAGAAAACGGGTCCGACGGCACTCTCTGTCCACTCTCTACCACGCGAGTGATTGACAGAAGAATTCCACCCCTCGGCGGGTCAAGAGGATGCTAGGAGCGGGTGACTAACGAGCGAAGGCTGTATGAACTTATCGCTGACAGGGGAATAGGATTAATGAGCCACCTAAAGTCGTCCCGCAGGACGATTCTAGGAAGGGACAATGCGAGACGAACTCATGTGATGTCTGATCACATGAGCTTTGTAAATATCCTATTGGCTTATTGGCTGACGCAAGACACTTCGTAATCAGATTGCCAATACCAAAATGTGTGTTTCATTCATGAAGTGTAACCCATTGTGATCGGGAATGTACCGTAACGGGAGGTTCTACTCATGACTCACAAGCAAAAATAAACACACTCGGAAACATGATCTTTAAAAGCGATCACAAGGTGAGAAAGTTTCCACCACTTTGGTTTATTTATTCTTCCCAAGGGTGATTATTTACGTATACTACTGCATACCACTACTGTTGTTAGTGTCTCCGATTCGCACTAAGGGCGGGGGAATGCCAACCGTCTAAAGAAGTCTGCCGGGAGATCACACGCAATCCCGACTGTGTTTTGACCAACTAAACCAGATACCCTTTTTTCCTCGAAAGAATACCCTCGCGTGCACGACGTGGCGCAGACTTCGAACCGCTTTCCCACCCATCGGCCAGCTGAAGAATAATTTCCACCTGTTCCGCTTGCGCAAAGCATGGGGAACGCGGGGGGTTTCGCGAGGGAGATCCTCAGGAGAGGATAAGATTAATTAAAATGCCGCACATCCCATCAGCACAAAGTGGGGAGCACAATTTTGCGTCCGCGTTTTGCGATTTATTTTTTCATCATTCCCAACAAAAACAACGTTTGTTTTGATCAACAGAGGGTTGCGGAAAAATGGCGAAGCAGGATATTACGAAAGCCTGCGCGAGGTGAAGATCGTCGAGTGATCACCGACAAGCGCGACTTAAATGTTGCAGCAAACGGGGTTTTGAACTGCACTGCAGGACGACGTGCCGTTGGCAGATTGCGAACGAAAGGCGAAATAATTGCATTTTTACTGAGTTAGTAAATCAAACGCAGGATGAGTTAAATTGTGACAAATATTATTTAAATTGCCAATTCTTCCCTTTTCTACTGTCCAATAAATCAACCATAAGTAGCACTGATGCAATCTTTATCCATTTTCGTGCTAAAAATATAAAATTTGGGAGAGCTATGACAAAAAACATTGTTTCTCAAAGGCCTTCAAAATGAAAAACATGATTTAACGCGTTGACTGCCATGGGTTTCATTTTTGATAGCCAGTTGTAATTAGTTTAAAAATTAGTTTTTGCCCCTTAAAAATATGAAAATGCAACATAAACTATAGTAATATTAAAATCTAATTCTTCGGGAACCATAGTCCTTGCTTGGTGGTCGAAAACAGACTGTTAAATACATTTTATAAACATTCATTTTTTTTTTAATAAAAAAAATCGGAATAAAAAAGTGTGCTTAAAATGCTTGGTCAATGTGCTGATAAATACTTTGACGGCCATGCTGTTTTTGAAACAAAAATGTTTGTCCAAATTTGTTTGTAAAATGTATTAATCCCACGATTTTAGCAAACAAAGTAAGACTAAACATCCCAAAGATGAATGTTTTGAGATTAATATAGCTCTTCATGATTCATTATATATTTATTCTTGGTAAAACAAAATTTAGAAACTCTTGACAGCTGTGTATCAACGTTTTCAAAGATTTAAAAAACAGTAATCTGCGGTAGGTTTCAACCAAAGGATGAGTTTTAACTAGGGATGTGTAAGACAGATTCAGATCAATGAATCTGAATGAATTTCTCAGCGAAATAAATTAATCTGAATCTTTAACCAAAAGATTCTTGAATCTTTTCAAGACACTTTAAAATAACTTGAAAGATTAATGGATCTTCCGCGAATCATAAATCTCCAGATTCGTGAATCCTAAATGATTCATGAATCAATCTGAATGATTCTTTCATTAAAGATGCACATGAATGAATCTCATCCAACAATTCATAAGACCCAACACTAGCTAATCCCAAAATTACAACTTTGTAATATACTCCAATTAATCGTACCCTTAACCAAAGGGATTTAATTTAAAACCAATGCTTTAACCTTCCTTCATTAGTCTAAGAAATTCGATGATCAGTGATCATAATGTTCTTTTTATCGATGACATTTGCTCAAATAACAACATAACTCTCAGTAGCTTTCCTTCAAACAGATGTTCCATCCCGTTTTGTGGATAAAGGTTAGCGGAGAACCAGATTCAAATACCAACGATCGTGTTTTTGTCGGCGGCCATGTTATTCGTAAGCCGTTACCGAAAAACTTAATTATCCGCAGCGGGGCGCAAAGCGTTCGGAAAAGCGATGCATCACATGACTAGAGCGCTAGATGCTAGATTTGCGTTTGCATTTGCGGTTCGCTTGTTCGTAAATTTTCCACGCCACGGTCGATGCTCAAAAATGGATACGATCGAGCGCGCGTTGTTGCGATGGTGGGTGGTGTTTTATTTGCAATTCTGTCTGTCCAACGATCATCTCCGCCAGCGGCCAGTTGTTTCCATTTCCGGCGCAAAGATGCACTGTTCTGCGCTGGACGAAACGAGCGCGAAAAGTGCGTCATAATGGTTCCATAGAGCAGGTCCTAAAATAACAACAAGAAGCACCATTCAACCATATGCAGATCTTTCTGGGTACATCTTGAAACTACGGGAAACTCCCCCCACCAAACGTAGCGTTTATAAAAATAAGTTCCACTTGACCGATTGGTTCATTTTTCGATAGATTTAGAGCTGCCTCTAGGCGGGCACGCTGAGGTCCTTGAAGTTGGTTTACAATTTGTCGAGCAAAATACACACACATGTTATACTGGTTGTCTTTACCTTCAGGATGTCACTTTGAAAGTTGGCATTTATCGGTAACCGGACCGGTTCCTGTGCGCCACAGCATGACATTTTGTGGCCGCTTTTCGTTCTCCCTCGGAGCGGTTGTGATGATTTCTTGTATTTCACGTACACTTGTTAAAACTTAAACTTAACAATCAGCTCTCGCGTTGCATCAGTTGCATATGCACGGCAACCGTTGACCACGTCTTAAACTTAAGGGCGTATTTGTGTTTATCTAATGGTGACCAAGTTTCCAACGCAACACTTTGACCGCAGCTCAATCCTTGAGCTAATATTTTCCACTAGGAACGGGTGTAGATCATCGCATCATCACCATCACCATCATATTCTCATCAAAAAGATTGAGCGAGCGCATGGATGGATCATCATTTTCTTTCACCCACTTCTGTGTGCCTTCGGCCAGCTGCTTCCCTTTTGCGATTCGAAGGATCGTATCGTCGTCGTCTTCACCCCTTTTTCTACACTCTTTCCACCAGGTTTAGGGGCGTGCGTGTATGTTCGAGTGGTTTTTTCTTTTCGGCTGCTTGCGCTACACTGCGCTATTATTTCTTTCGTTGCTATTTTAAACTGAAGCACCAACAATATTTTCTGCTGTTACACTCGACCTTAGAAAAACCAGCAGGCGAGCGGCGCAAAAGACAAAAACTAGGAAAATAGATTTTCACCACTAACTCACACTAGAGGATCGCAAAGGGGAGGATCGTCGTGTACAATCCGGACGAAGATCACTGATCCGACAAATTACTGTCAATTAACCGTGTCTCGCTGGTTGTCAAAACGATTCGATTCAAACTTTGATTCGATACTAATTTCCACTTGGAGGAAAACAGATTGATGGTGTTTTATTAAATAATACACATCACCCTAAAGATCGGCCCAAAAGCGTAGCAGGTTTTCTTTTAATCTAGACACTTGGGATGCTGCAACCGCCTTTTTTTAATTCGTATCAGGAATTATTTTTATACAATTATGTTTAATCCAATGTTAAGGCCACCCGAACACCGACACCAACCGCGAACTCGCGCACTTTTGCTTGAGCAGAAAAACTCAAGACACATCCTCCACCAAAGACGTCTTCTAGTTCACTGACCAAAAGCCAACGCCAAAACGCCACATCGCGCACAGCTTCCCGATCGCGGACACTCTTCGGACTTCGGTGAGTCTGCGTACGATCGTGCTTTCTCGCTCGAATAAGCTGCCCGATCGCATCAGGGGTGCTTAACGCATTGAAACCCGTTGCTTTAGTAACGCCACGATATTTCTCTTTCGGTGTCTAAGCAGAAACCAGAACAGAAAAAAAAGCTGCCGGATTTTCATCTAGCTGATCCACAACATCACCGCAAATTAGTTAGTGTTGACGTGAGTGAACGAAAGAGGTCGACAAATGCTTCCCAACCTCCCAGCTGGCGTTCGGGAATGATTGCTTAAGTGCACGTCATTAAGAAAGATGCGTACCGTTCGACGCTAATCGACTCGGAAAATGGGGTTCTAAAGGCACGCGCAAAAATTCCCTCCAGAAGATGATGCAATGAGAGGGTTTAAAAAATGAATTTCATCACGAACCAGAAACACTACGATGGTTTTGTGAAATTAAATATAAATTTTATAATTTCAAACAAAACTTAAAGCGTAATTATTGCGACTTTGGTAAATACGTAAACGTAGATCTTTATCGAATATTCATTCGCCACGGATGCGCCTGGTTTATCTTCAATCGCACCTAATTGAATCACTTCAAATCGATTCTAATTAACTTCTGTTTTCCTAACAATAAATACTGATGCCACTTGCTTTCGGGCAATCGGAAAGTGATCCTCTGCCCAAACCAGCTCTCCCGTTCAAATGCAAACCCGAACGACTGTCCACAGATGCAACATTTACTGCTGTATCGCACCAAGGGTGTTTAATTTTTATTTCATTTACATTTTGGCAGCAAAAGAAACGTAAACACCGCACATGATGGTGTGAATTTGCACAAATCGATCGTTAGCGTCTATTGCAATGTCGATTTAGTGGCAAATGGTATCGCCCAGCTGGGGTTCCCAGTTGAGAAACCGCGGTGAGTTTATTTATAGATGAATTAATAAAATGAACATTATCATCATCTGCCGCCGGGCGAAACTCAAACCTTCCCAAGAGGGTAGCTGGCGGCGAAGTGTGAAAAAAGACATTGCCCGGTCCAAGATGGTAATCGACACTCATCGACACGCCGGGTAACGTAAATGTTTGATTATCGGTACTGGCGCTAGGTGATAGCGCACCTTCACGAAAGGTCCTTGAAATGTAAACTAACAACTGCGCGGTAGCACGTGTCGATGACGCACACCAGGATGGACAGAGAATTTCCCACTGTCCAGTCGTACGGGGCACCATGCGCCTCCATCGGGTAAATTGGCGCTGGCCGTTGAAAGCGGAAAATAAATGATCGCACGCAACGGGAAGCAATAATCGGAGCGGCTTCAATTCTTACCCGCAAAGCTACTCGTTAATTTGTCCGACCTTCGGTGCACAGATAGTTACTTCCAATCGATCCGCTTGGCCGAGCATAACAACCAAACATTCCACCGTTCGGTCCGTTGGAGCACGAGCTGCGTTTCGGTGTGTACAAATGATGTGGTTTTCTTCTGCTTTTTCCTCACGTTCGTAAGGTATGCTATTATTAGCTGATAGCAAACGTTCTTTGAGAGCAAAAACAAGCCAACAACAACCCACCCCTCCACCAACGCGGAATATTTGTTCGGCAGACGACATCGACACACAACTGACTGAGTGACAAGGGAATCTATTTATGATTCGCGCATTGCGCTGACTTTTCCGACCCGCCCGATGATGCTATATCCCGCACGGTGAGGTAAGGCCGATTGGGGGGAGAGGAGCTTTTGGCAACGGACCCATCCCTTGGTGGTGACGCCGCCCGTAACATACGGGATTCTCATTCTCTTCCCCTCGGTGATTGTCATTCCGAGGAGACGTCACCGTTTGATCATGTGCTCTGCTCCGGATGGCCAACGCAATCGACGGCGTACGGATGATGTGAGAAACGAAACGATTCGAATTATGCGTTACACGGCAAGCGTGCCAGTGAGTGTTACTTACGTCTTCTATTGGACATTGATTATCTAGAGGCACTAGCGGTTTCTCCGGTACTGGTCTGGTCGAATAGTAGTAGGTTGCGGCCGCGGCTGCCACTGTCAACGCCACGGCACCGGCAGTTCCACCGACGCACTGTAGATTCTCCTCGATCTCATCGACTGGAAGGAAACAAATGAAACGAGTTTAAAACGCATACGGAGGCAGGGGAAAAGCAGAAAAAATACTTTTGGCAGTTGTACTAAAATTTTATCACGTCACAAGTTCTAAAAGTCCCACCGCTCGTTACAGTCGATGCGCCGCAATGTATGCAATTGTAGCTACACCGTTACCAAAGCGTTACTATTGGTAACGACCACGTTTGTGTGACAGGGGGTTATCGATCGAGTTAGTTTAAGTATTAGTAGAGTTGGGTAATTCAGATTCAGATTCATTTTCAATAAGCGTGAATCTAAAGTTTTGAATTAGAGACTCGTGAGTCCGGAAGATTCATGATGACTGCCAATGACCCTCATAGTGGGTGAAAGGCAATCCGGAACTTACCACGAAACGTATATAATATTACACTAATAAAGTTAGAGGCTGTAATAGTTGTTAAAAATTAGCCTTAGGAAAGCTTAATCTTTTTGTTATTGTTTTGAAAACAAGTTTTAGCATTTATTTATTGACTGCCATAGCTATCATTGTTGAAAGTCAGCTATCATTAGTTCTAAAAAGTTTTTGTCACATAAAACGATAGAAATTCAACACAAAAACCGTAAAATTGATAATAAATTATTCTGTGGTAAGCTAAGTGTTTGCTTTGTTTTCAAAATCTCTTGGTTTAATACATTTCATGAACGACTTTTTCAAAAATACTAACACTACAAAAAAACTAGGTATACTAAAAACCCTTGACAGTCAACGTGTTAATGAAGCTCAAAGACCTTCCCCCTTTTGTTCTTTGGTGCTCAATGTAAACCTATTATATTCATTAATAATTATGTATGTTTCGAAAGATTTATCAATTTTTTGAGATTCGAATCTTCAAATATTCATGAACCAATCTGATTGAATCTGTGATGGAAGATTCAGATGAATGAATCCCGCCGAAAGATTCATAAGTCACAACTCTAATTTTTAGTTTTTACAAAATTCACAATAGTTGGTGAGCGTTTTACTAGGTTCAGATTGAAGACTGTTAAATTAACCAAAACACCTTGCCCTTTTCGGTATATCGTGGAATCATATTTTTTGGGAAAAATGAGGATGTTTATTGGTTTGATATAATTTAACGCAACTCCCATCAATCATCGAAAGTCACACACAATCATATATCATATCTCGCTCGCAATAGAAGGCATATCTTGATAACAACTGACGCACCACAATCAATTTCATTCAAGTTTTGTTTGGTCATTCTCATCATCACTTAAGCGCCCCATATCAAGCACGCATTCAACCAGTTATCGTAATAACGATGTATTATTAGCTACCCAAAGGTGGACCTCTTATCAGTTCTACCTCGTGTGTTGTTATCGAAAAAGTAAACTCGTGTCCATGATGTTTCACTTTCAGTTAAGCTTTTTGTTGCGCAAGCTTGCGTAAAATAATGCACGTCATTTTATAGTTATCATGCTGAGATGAAACCCCTCCAAGGGGTGGTCCTAATTTGTGACCTGTTCACACACGATAGCTAACTATCCCGGATCACCAGAGATCACCTGATCGGTACCGGTTCCCTCTATTAGGCGGATTTTAATCGCTGTCTAGTCACAACTCACGGTGCAGCTTCCAGAGCCGAGACGCCGGCAACCAAACAAACCGGCGACCGGTTTAATGTATGCTACACGTGACAGCAATTCCCGGCCACACACTACCATACCGAGATTCTGCGATGTATATCTCGGACTGCACACGCGCAAACGTGGCCTTTCAGCTCACGCTCGGGCCATGTTGCATGCTGGAGATAAAAGTGTATTGCGTTATTTCCCCGCGCGGGTTTGAGTGAGCAACTTCGAACGCGAGTGAATCACATTTCTCACAGCAAACGATAAATATTTACACTATACTCTAAACTAATTCTTTAAACATCGACTCTACCCTTCCGCTTCGTAGGGGCCACGCCACGAAGGCGGAAGTTAGGGAAAAGGAAATAGTGTGTGGAGAACGTTCACGAGGTGATAAAAAACCCCCACGAAAGCAACTCTGCACACCGAAGTGGGAAAATACACAGCACGAAACATACACGACTATTACCCCAAGATTTGATGATGTTCATCTTGGCTTTTCCGAGACACTGTTTCGGCTCCCAGCAGAGAGATGATCCACTCAAGACGTACACACTCACACACAAATACACACGAGGATGGTTTCGCTCGCGCTTTTTTTTCTATTAGTGTTTTAACAGTTTCCTTCGCAAGACGCTCCTGTTTACTTTCACTTGTCAAACGTGTTCGGACAGAAGTGCTTCAAAGTTTGTAGGAGGGAAATTAGAAGAGGTGTGCAGAAGACAAGCTGTGCAACTACCACGTACGATCGCGGAAAAGGTCGTGATCGTCTGCTACTCAACAGAAGCGAAGAGAAACGCACATAAAGATAGAGGAAAAATAAAGGTTTTTAAACACTAAAATATCAAACACTCCCGGCTCCCGGGTACCAGCACTGAGTACTGACAGTTGCGTACTGCGCGAGTAAGTTTGCCGGTGGCGGCTCGTGAGTCGGCCTTCGGCCAAACCCCCTCCCCCTCTCTTCCGTGGGGAGAGTTCGCACCACCATGATATCCACCCCATTTTCTTCCTTCGTCGACCCCAAAACGCGCGCAACGAAGTGTGAGATAAGAGCGTAATTTTTATGATTACAGCATTACATTTTTAGCCCTATTTTGCTCCCCAACCCCTCCCCCCTTTACCACCTCCTCCTGTGGCTCGTTGCGGAATGATCCGCCTCACCAGACTCTCAATGCTTCCCGATTTAATTACTTTTCCCGTACCGCACAAACCCGCGCACGCACGCACATCATCGTACGATCCCCAGCGTTGTAAAAATCCCATCTCATGATCGCACTTCTGATCGCGGTCACTCATGCTAAACCCCCTTCCTAGACGTGTCTAGGGAATTATTTCTGTCTGTGTTTGTGTATTCACTTTTTTCCGTAAACATAACCGATCGCCGGTAGCATAAGACGAACAAGCTGAAGATGAAGATGACCTAGGAGCATAATTTGCCGAGCGCAGATGGTACGCATCTTCTCGCTCCCCGTTGATGTGGTTGGTTTTCCACCCCAGTCGGGGACAGCTATAATAACGCACGAGGTGAACGATCGCGGCCCAGCCGCCGGCAACTACAATGTTTACAAACCATCCGGGTGAGTTATCGATTTGATAACATAGGTGCACCTCGAACGAACGATGACTCTTCCCTTTGCGTTGAAGTAAATAAACCCCGGCTCGTCATTTCATTTCAAACGCATTTTTGAATTATGCTTTGCATTGTAATGTTTGGCTAATTAGCATGCGGTAAACGGTACAGCGAACTCCCCAAAAGAATCCAGTATTAGTTTTAACGATTTTTTAATCCATTACCTCCGGCATTTATTCAGCTATTCTCATCCGGCGGCTAGCAACCGGAATAATTGATTCACTAAAATCGCTCCCTCGTGAGGGTGGGAAGGCATTTAAATTCACCCCTCAAAACCACCCTTTGTTCATACTCGAATACCCGCTTCCAAAATCACTGTCGTCAAACCTCCGGACAAAACCAATGCCAGCAGCCGATGTCTAAAATACTTGACCTTGCTGATAGCGAAACGCTTTATTTTATTGCGCTCGGTTCGATGTTATCAACGCACTTAAGCCGTTTGTGGATTACACCGGTTTGAAATCGCTCCATTTGGGTTCGATTCTTCCGAAAGGGCTTTCATGTTACCAACGGTGAATGAAGGATGATTGTGCCGAAATGTGCCGAAGCTTTGATGCAAGGATATGACGGAAGGCGTTCATTGACGTAATGGACCTTAAGAAAATTTTTGGATACTTATCTAATGACACGAGGAGCGTTTTTCGTTATTTTAAGCCGTGGCTAACGTTTTACCCTCATAACTAATGTGTGTTATTTTGTTGTGGTTTATGGTTGAATTAATCCCCATTTTTATCCGCCATATAGGAGACTATATCAAGTGTTTATGGTACATAGGAGTGTACCTGTCGTCAAGTGGTAAAAGCTACGGACAAATTGCATTTTAACCTAGCGTTACACACGGATTTTATTTTAGTTTTGAGCTTTAAAACTTGGTTGTTCTTAGAGCATTAATGGAGCTAGAACACGGATGCACTGCAATGCAATAAAATTTGACACTGCACTACATTAAAAGAAGTCACCTTAGATGAGCTCAATTTAGGGCTTCATTTTTTATATTAAATTGTTTTTCAAAGTTGCCTTAATGGATTTGCCTTCTAACTCACACACTTTTTTTCTAAAGTTACATCTACCATATTTAAGAAATAAAAGTTGAAATGGCAAAAGGTTGAATTCCGACCCGATTTTATTTCCTTTACACCGACCTTTCGAAACGATGGGGAGGATCATCCAAAAACCAAAAACGACAAAATATAGTCAACAAATATACAGAAAAGTAGACGTTTACGGAATAGTAAATTTATTAAAGATGACGATGTTATACCATTTGTAAAAGTGTGGTCAAAATGACTGCTAGAAATCAAAGCAAACACCTTTTTTTCTAGATTTAGCTTTGGTTTTTAAGAAAATTCTGTTATTTGTTGAAAAATTATTTAGTCATTTTCAAGAAATCAAAATAAAAAATTACGTTGCGATCTAAAAAACCGTTATTTGGCTGTGTGGTATTGCAGTAAGTAGAATATAAAAAGAGATTTGAGTCCTAGAACCTTCTCATCATGAAGCGGAAAATAATAGTCACCCTGCAAGAGTGAACTAAAATATAGTCACCCTGTAAGTTTGATAGCTCTACATCAACAGAAATGCGAAATAAAAACAAAACAAAAAAGTACCGGTTGGTTCTGATGAAAATTTTAAACATTTTATTTGATCGAAAATTGGTGATTTGATGAGTGGATTGTACCTCAATTTTATGGTGTATTATGCCTCATTCTTATGATGTATTTTGCCTCTTTGTTCTGGTGCATATTGCCCTTTTTGCCCCACAGTACAGGTTCATTTTCCCCAACCAGATACAGATCCATCAGAAATCAAACCTTTTAGAAGTTGAAAAATTCATGATTTTTTGGCGGAAAAGGCTAAAATTCCCTAAAAGGTTACCAGTTAGAACTTGAATAAACCAAATGAATTGATAAAATCAACAATCATTAGCAAAGTCTATTGAAAACTCAATAGTTTTCCTTAAGGGGTGCAGGAACCCCTTATTTGGGAATTAAAAAAAGAAACGTTTATTTTGTTTCAATTGGTCTAATGAAATGAAACGGAACTGTTACAACTTTGGTGAATATACATTGCCATTGAATATACATAGCAAGACTAAGAATATTTAAAATGATTTCTCGTTTGAAAAAAACTAAGAAAAAAGTTAAATTTTACTAAAAAGCAACATAAAAAATTTGCAATACTTACAAAATCCGGTCGTGTTGGACATGATGGTACGTTTTGCCGATTTCAACCACACCAAGAAGCTGTTTGGTACTAAGAACATTCACCGGTAATTTCACTCGCGATGGGGTAGCGTTTTCCACGCAGCACGGAGATCGACGCTTCCGAAAGCGATGCTGATCCACTCTTTCGCCCTTTCGCGATCCCTTTCGCTGTGAAAGCTTGTCAAATCTCACTGCAAGCTAGCTTTGCTGCTTTCGTACGCCCGTTCGAGTGCTGTACAATGAGCAGCGGGACCGGTTTTTTATTGTTTTTATTGCGCGAAACAACCTCGTGGAGTCGTTGACTGCCACGATTCGATGTGGATGCAACAGTGTGGGCTTTGGAGGATCCAGGCTTTGCAGTCTTGCTGAGATGCCGAACCTGGTGTAACCAACTTTTGCGACTCGTTTCGCAACACTTTGTCCACTGGGCCAACGATACACGTAGTCGAACTACGGCGAGCTCTGTTCTCTGAAGGCCTCCGATTGCACTCGATGCCGTGCTGCGACTGCTAGTGGGCTGCTATCATCATGTCGGGCCTTTCTTAAACCGCCTCTAACGTTTGGCCCGGTCGCTGCAAACGGCTAAGACCACTCGGCGACGTCACCATGCTGCTTTTCTGCACACTTTCTTCGAATACGAACTCCGTTAACGCGACTCTCTTGCGACCTCTCTCTCGCTTCTTTTATAAGCACGTTGCACTTTGCCAATCGGGTTACTTACGACGGATCACTGCAAACAAAAAAAAGGTGGAAGATAACCAACATTAACCCACTTGCAGAACGGGGCTTGCTTATCGCAAGGGCGAGGCCCACAAAAAACACCCGGAGAACGGAGCCCTTATGGACTCTTTTCCCGAGCGCCTTCGGAAGTCACAACAACAACGGATGACACCTTCGGCACTTTGTTTGTCGCGACGATCTTGCGCCGCGCAGTACAAAGATTCAACTGGCGTTTGTTAATTGCGACGGATCGTGATACGCGAATCCACGCTTGATCACAGGGCCAACATCACCACCAGTTCTACTCTCGTGGCCTTTGTGTGCTTTGTGCTCTTCGAATCCAGTGCGTGAAGAGCGCGAATTCTGTGTGCCGGAGACCAACTAAGGCTCGGAAGGGCGACGCGATCGTCATACCCATCGGGATCGGATGCGGGAGGACCCGGGGTGCTTGGAATAAAGAATTTTAACCATGCTGGCCACGTCGACGCGCGGCGAGATTCCTCAATGTGACGAAATTCCGCACCGTCACTCTTTAATCGGGCTTGGAGTGACAACGTGCGCGACAGTTTCGATCTAAAACCGGCAATGTCGCTTCTTATCGGGATCCTAAGCTGGGAGATGCCATCTGAAAAAGGGTGATTTGAGAACGAATTCAACCTTCAGGCGGTGCTCATAAAACGAACTTCCTTAACGGTTCACCCGTCGTTTCAACTGGTCTTACCAAACCGGGGTTCAGAATCACGATACCGAACCTTGAATATGCACAAGATGCAACTGTAACGTTCTTCAAGGACATCCAAGTAAGCAATGTAAACGCATGGCATCTCCAACGCGTGAGATAACGCACAGCTGGCTCATCCATTATCAATGTATCGATCTCAACCGACCTTCGCCATTCCTTTTCGATCGATTCAACAGAGGTCGGCGTAATGATATGCCATTTCTTGCGTCATGCCGGAAAGGATATGCGCTCCTTCTCCATGCTGGTTTCCGTTGACGTGGTCGGATGATGCTAATTTGGATCCTTCTGTCAACGGTCGTTCTTTGCCTCATCAAAACCAATTTGAATGGAAAAATACCATCCGAATCCAGAGGGCGGGCAGTGGGTAAATATTTAAGTCACACAAACGACCATAAATAAAACATTGGAACGCTCGCCTCAGCATATCCTCAGCGGGGTCCAGAATGTGGCCTCTGCGTGCCTGTTATCGTATGTAAAACATTAAAATGAATGGACCACCGACCAAACCCATTCAACTTAGTTGGCCTAGCGTTTGTTGCACCACCCTGTGTGGACCGGAAATAGATTTACGTGTTACATTCTTCCTTTTCTGGCCCATCCTAGTAGGCACACAGGCAACGTTTGATGTTGAAGGCACTTTCCATCGAAACCAAAAATAATCCCGAATGGAAGTGGAACGTGCTTTGGCTGATGGTTTTCGATCCTAAAGAGGCACCAAATTGGTTTTCGATTTCCTCACTCCACCCCTCTCGCTCGCTCCGAGAGTGGAATGTCAACGTGTTCGAAGTCCTGAATTTTCCCTGAAGGTATTCCCGACGCAATGCGTTCGTGTATGGAGACGCACGGTATTTTCCGCGGATGACTTATTTATAAGTCTCTATACCCGCCAGTGGCACACACGCCGACGATGGTTTTTCGACTAGACAACCGTTTCAACCACCAAAAGCACCAACCAACTAAGAAAACGGGTTTAAATGGTCCATATTTTGCTCGGCGCACGACGACAAAAATTGCTAGAACTGTGTCAAATTCACGTGCTGGGTGGAAAACCAAACCAGACTGCACAATATTTCGGGCACAATTCAATTATGTAATGCTACAATGTTGTGGCGCACTTGTCGTTTCCTGGTCCGTTCCCGTAATTGGATTACCATCGGTTTCACTGGTGTAGCTTTTTTTTACCTTGTTTCACACACAAAACTAGCACCGGTTCCTTCGCAGCGTCTGGCCATTTATCGTACGATAGTTTCAATCGATTTTTTAAAGCTCAACGAATCGGCACCCCGGAATAGTATGAGTGCTGACAGAACTCGGTCACACACATTCACACAAGCACCAGTCCAAACCCCAGAAATAAGGACTCCTGTCAGTTTCAGCTCGTAAGGATACGAGTATCCTTGCCACTGCCGCATTGGTTAAACATTCGCTTCGATGGACGTAAACAATTTGGAACAACGTGTCTGCATTGTGCCCTTTTTACTCACACTCTAATGTAAATTCGTTTTTCCACAGTATGTTTTTCGTGCAACGTTTTCATTCATCGATCAATTTGATAGACCAGGACGAGGAAAGTATGCTAAGGACGATCGATAAACGTGCCTTCACTTCCACTTTGATGGCTTCGACATCACAGAAACATGCAGGCTTCTCACAAACTTTTGCAAACTAACGCAAGTAATGGAGTTAAACATCGATAAAACACTCATTTCAACGATCACCGAACACTTTTATCGCAAAATTTTCTTTAACAAAACCAACCTGCCGCCTACTCTGGGGTAATTTGTTTGAACGCGCTTCCGCGCAGCTGTTTTGACAGATTCTCGTTCCTAACCACACGTCATACTATGGCAAAAAAAACCGTAATGTGTGAGAAAGAGATAAAACTAGATCTCAAACTACGCCAATTTGTTTGTGAGTTTTTAGTTCTTCGACCGATTATCATAACTGCACCCTCCATTGAACGATTTGGTTGCATAAAAACAACTTTTCTGAAAAATATTTTTTTACACTCATTAAAGTTTTTGAGAAAATTCACTGTACGTGAGAGAGAGAGATTGATGTCAGTGCTTTTCCCCAAGGTGTACAACACCAAACAGGTAATGTCAGTTGAAGTATTTTGACAGTACCAAAATAGTCAACACGCATCGGTAAATTTGAATGATGTGAAACAAAAAACTGCCACGAGAACGATTTTATTTGTTCACACGTTTTTTTAAGTATTACGCAAGCAAATTACAATACTTTCAAAGCATGTAGACTCTTTTTAGCAAATTAAAATCCTCTCAAGTTCAACCTTCTACATGTACAGGGTGTGCACGATAAATTTGACACTTAGCCATTTCGTTTATTGTGGGTGATTGAGTAATCGTATCAAAACAAACGATACGTCATTCGAAAGCCACCAGTGTTAGTAAACAGTGAAAAAAATGTCGAGCGAACCAAATAAGTGGAACCCGCCGGAATTATGGAAGCGAATAACGTCTATCATGATGATCCGCGCCGGAAGTTAGAACCGAAGCATCATGAAGTGGGCGCAATGTTTTTGAACGCTGTTAAAACGTTTAAATTAATAGCTTAAATTAATAATAATTAATTAAAACATCCGCAACTTGCCATACGGCTGCCAAAACCATAAAATGGTTGACTGATAATTTGTATTACTTCACCGCGCCGAGTGTGTGGTCTCCTAACTCGCCGGATTTTAAACCTATGGACTATTTTGTTTGTGGCAAAGTTGAACGTGACACTATTCGATCGTCCAGTAACAACAAGCCGGAAATAGTGCAAAAAATTAAGTCCGTTTTTGCGGCCCTACCCAGGACTATGGTGGCCCGGGCTTGCTCCAGGTTCCGGAAGCGGATTAAGGCGGTCATCGATGCCGAGGGTGGCTACTTCGAGTAATTTGTGCAGCCAACATGGTAAGCTAAACTTCGTAGAAAAACATTTTTTTCTTACTTGCTTCATTAAAGCAAAAAAAAAAATTTTCCAATTCCCACAGAAACTGTCAAATTTATCGTGCACACCGTGTATACACTTTGGTTTCTCCTACCACAACCGCGTGATGTTTCGAATACCGATTGTCAAAAATGCCGCATTTTCACAGGACACAGTTATGGCACGAATTGAAGATCTTCGGAAAACACACTGCACAAGGATAACGATAAGGAAAATCCTTGCGGAACAATTCAACACACACGACTGTTTTCGCTGATGTATCCGATGGAACTGATAGCACACCTTGTAAGGTCGGCAATTGATGACGCACAAACGATCCGCCCGAAGAAGGAGGTGGAAATGCGAGAAATGCAAGAATGCGTAACCGAAGGAACATCGAACATGTTGAAGTCAGACCAGACGGGAATGTTTGGGCCTATCTTTGGCCAGATGGTGTAGACGTGTAATTAGCACTGCGATCGTCGAACGACGGTAAACACTGGAAGGTAAACGAACAAACCCAAGCCATCCAGGGCAAAGCAGTAAATTTCTTCGGCACGGCCACGTATTCCGAAACAGCACTCCATACAACACAACCCGCGGTCCGGAAGACTACTGCGTGCTTATTCGCCTCGCAGCTATCCGTGGTTTGCTTTGAGTCGTTTTCTTTGCCAAATCATGTACGGTCTCAACGGCGCATGACGCGAAGAACACCGTCATGCGATCCATCGTATGAGCCGGGAAAAGGTGAGTTGGTGTGAAAAAGCAGAGAAATAATGAATGGAGAAGATGTAGCGAAACATTTCCGCTGATTCAGAGGGTTTCGTTCTTTGGAATACCATTGATAACGTATTTGTAAATATTTTATTAACAGTTCAGGATAAGCAACAAATTTGCTACGAATAAAAAAAACATAATCATATAACATCATCTCTGCCTCCCTACACACAGTAGCGACTTCGCCATGAGTAGCGCGAAGTCGCGCGAGTGAGAAATTACCTTAAAACATGTAGTATTTTTGTCTGAGGTCTAACGAGCCGGATTTCAGAAGAAACATTTGCAAACAATGATAAAAAGACAGAGATATCGTAGGACAAGGGTCGACACACGTTTCCCGAAAAGGGCCAGATGTGAAAAAGAGAACGAAAGCACGTGCCAGGTTGAACACGTAAAAATTTGAAATGATGTGATCAAATGCTGTTACGCAATTGCACCTAAAATTGTATTCTTTGAATTGAGTTGCTGTGTCATTGTATGTCTCTTTTGGAATACAATGGGATACAAGAAACTCTGAAATTTTAGGGCTACAAATGGTCAAAATACGATATTATTGTTCAAAAACAGACAAGCATTGTAATTCTTTTTAAAAGTTCAACTAAAATTGATTATGTTTTACGAACGTAATAACGTTTGCATTAAAAAAAATAGACAAATTTTAACGATTTTTCCTAAAAAACGAAAAACGCTAGCAACTTCCTGTTGCAAGTTACATGAAGAGTAGCATTTCTTTTAAATTCAGAACAAGTTTGACAAGTTTATCATTAAAATTGAATCCGCGGTGGCCAAAACAGCAGTACCGTGCTGGGGAACCTCTAATTCCAAAAGAGGCCGTAGCGACATGCTGAACGAAAATTGGCCTAATCGTTCCGTATTTTGGACCAGAATGTCGTTTCAACTGGCCAAATAGTTAAGAAAAATAAAAGAAAAGATGGAGATTGCTAAACAGATGTGTCGATCGAGGCCAGTCATTCTAACAAAACGGCTCGAAGCTCCAGGAAAACATGTTTCCGAAAAATCACAAAATTTGGTAAAATATCATTATCAATACCAACACTAATAACCCTATTTATGTCATCACTATTCCTCAATCACTTCCAACTAATAAAACCTTGACAACTTTCAAACGTATGAACTATTCCAACATTTCCTCCATTCAATTAGCTTGGTTAACTTTTTTCTTGTCGTCGATGAAAATTTGTCTATTTTTTTAATGCATACGTTACTTGGCCTTTGTAGGAAGGAGATCTGGATTTCTATATTTTAGTTAAAGGTGCTTCTATCGTTATTCCGAGTGGTATTTTATGTGGACAGGGCTCGACGAAAGATAGTCGTTAGGAGGGAGTTGACTGAAATTATAAAGACAAAAACCGATTCCTACCAGTAAACCGATTCAAAATGGATCAAGTTATTTATACGAAAGCTGCGTATTAGTGATGAGAAATCCGACTCCGAAGCCGGAGCTGGCTCTGACCAGGTTGCGGAGCCGGTTTCGGAGCCATTGGTGCGCTCCGGTGCGCACAACACTACTGTGTTTCGATCAAGTTAAATACAGTTGTGTAGTTTTCCCAAGCGACGCTCTGGCCTTTTAAAGTTCATTTTGTCTTCTCAACTCCATATGAAAAAAACGGGCGGTCGACTAGCCGCGTGAGAAGTTCACTAAAATGTGGGCAGAGGGTGGAAAGGAAGGTAGAAGTTCTTCTCACAGGCGGGTGCGGGGTAGGAATGATGAACGGACCCGCCAGTGAATGCGACCCGTGAACGCAATGATTACACGCGTGTAAAGCTGTGTGCGTCAACAGGGGCCAAACGCGTTGAGCCGAAGGTACATCAGTGCGCGAGTGTGTGTCTACCACGCGTCGAATCGACGGTGCGCATGCGCCAAAAATAGACGGATGCACTATGGGGCAACTGTTGGAAAACCGTAGAAAAGAAATGAATGCGTATTTTCCACGCTTTAAACACAGAAAGGAGATCGTGCGTTATACAAATATGCATAACATTTTGAACCTATATCTTTCTTTCGTCGTGTAGATTAAAACGACATATTTATTTTCAAGCAAATACAAAGTTTTAGTACAAACTTTTATCCCGATACGGCACCGTCATACGTATCACTGTGTTTGCACCCGTTCGGGTTTCCATCGTTTTTGTTCGCACGCTCGTCTTGCTCGCGGTGTCTCGCTCGCACCCGCATGGACAATTGCTGCTATTGCAATAGCAACACACACCTTTCGCGCAACACACATGTTCTGTCGCTGCGGCGGGCACAATCCCATGGATTTGTCCAACACCATCGTGCACAATTGAAACTTTGTCGTGACGGTTTCTTTAAAACAACAAATGATGGAAGAATGTTTATTTCAACAAAAGTGTTTTTCTTGAAGAGATCTTTCATTTAAAATATCGTTTGTAAAAATCGGTCAAAGGACAAAAATGTTGACAAAATTGGGTTATTTCATAATTTACAACTTTTTAACCGTTTGACGGATTTTCACAAACGACATTTCAAATGAAAGATATACTCAAGAGAAACAACTTTGTCGAAGAAAACATCTTAGTAAAACTTTCAGATGAAGAAAGAACGCCATGCTAAGATGCAGCCAAACGATATGCCCAGAAAGCTT
>KE525345.1:885768-898734 GCA_000441895.2 Anopheles sinensis
GACCATTTCTCGTGGTCTAGGAAATTGTATTTTCCCAAACGATGGCAGAATAATGATAGTGCTTCAATTTGCTCTTCAAGTCGAGCTCCTCGTAGAAACTGCGTTCTTGTGAGGCTAAGAGGGCTCCTTAGGGTTGTTGGAGGACTACGTTTAAAGCAAAGCTACGTCGGAAGATGTTTTCGAATAAAATGATTAATAAAAACAGCATAGAAATTAACTAAAAAGGGTAAAAAATATAGAATTTCTTCAGTCATCAATTTCACTCACCCTGACGAGTAATGGAAAGAAACAAACAATTTTCTGTATTTGAGACTATTTCATGTTCCTAAAAGAAGAGGTTGGATTAAAAACTAAATGTGTTGTTGTTGTTGTTTTTGTTGTTTTTGTAAATGTAAGTTTTTGTATATTTTCAGTTCAAATAGAAATTCAGTTCATTAAGAAATCTCATTCGGCACAAAACTAACATATTTTCTAAATAAATTGATCAGCGCTCACAAAACAGTGACACAGGAATGAAAAAGTAGTTGTACAGTATGCGAATTTAATCTTACCGCAACTCCATTTATTTTAATTCTTATTGTACTGTAAGTAAAAAATGTTCTGTATCATTTTTCATAGATTACTTGCTTTATGAACACATTACTGTGATATTTTCACTTGTTTCTTGCGTCTTTTTTCCCTGATGGTCGCTATGAATTTCTGAACCGTTCCAAACAATGAAACAGATTACGACTTCCAACTAAAATTTGTAAAAGCTCATGCTGTATAGGCATTGTTACAAAAAACGGTTTGACTTACAGAGCTGGTTTATTTTACTACGTTACTAGGTGAACACAATTTTGAAATAAATTCATGAAAAAGATAAGTAGATAAAATCTTAAAAAGATAACGGCATTTATTTTTGAATGAGTGATCACAGACATATAATTTTAGACTAACCAAGATGAGCTCGATAACAAAAACAAGCTCTATGCGGTAAAAACACAAAACCATGCAAGTACAACAGTATTAACATTTTTTATTGTTTAGCATAGCGCAGCTGCTTCTGATTCCTAATCTATGTTACTTTCGCCCTGTATCCATTGTTACACGCGAAATTCAAAATGAAGCGCCAAATTCGCCAACACGCAACCAGAATAGTAAACGCACTCCTTATCGGCCCGTACGCAACAGGAAAAACCTGCTGACACAAACTACAAAGATACTTTCGACGGGCTATTAATGTTTTATCACGCCTTGCAGTTTGCAGGACACTGGCTGATGGAAAACCCTTCACAGAGCGCGCGCGTGGAAAATCCTGCTGGCACGATGCAACCCAGGAAAAACCCAGGAACCCCGTTCCAACGCAGCAAACTAAGGCCAACGCCGTGGTGTAATGTGAGCGCTGAGGCTTAGCAAACTCCGCAACCGTTGATTGTGTGGTCAAGGGCCGAAACATTCCCCCAGGAAAGGCAGGGAAAAGCAAAGGGGGAGAGGATTGCTCGCCTTCGAAGCGAGTAAACCGTTCCAGTCGTGCCCTGTTACGGAAAGTGCAGAAACCATCCATTTTGCCAACCGTTTGATGTGCGTTAAATGTATGCTCCGGCACAGCCTCATTAAAATAACAAAGAAGAAAAACATAAACAATGACAGTCCATTGTCTCCACCCGCTTCCTGGCCCATCCCCAACTCCGTTCCCTCCCGCCAATTTGGAGTGGATGCTCCGGTTTGACCGGTGCTACCGGTGGCTCGACAACAGAGTCACCGAGTGATCCTTACATCTCATTATCTGCTGTGTGTGGCAGCGTACCCCCGTCGGCTCCCCCACTCCCTGCATCACTTACCCGTCGGAAAGGGGATGAATCCACCTCCCATAAATGGGTAAAACCGGAGAAAAGTTGCAAATGTCAGCGAATCCTCACCGCTCGTTCGCAAGAACCTTTGGCGTGTGGCAGGCCTGCAGGCCTGGTTATTGTGCAGCGTGTTCCCGGTCATAATCAAATCATCATTCTCGCGCACCGCCTCCGCACCACCTGCCCACCCCTCCAGTGCGGTGTCGTCCGGTTTCGGGATTCAATCAAGACCCGGAGGCGTACGCGACATGCGACCAACTAGTTCCAGCGATATGCAATATCGTTAGCGGGCTTTGTGACCACCGTGTTGCATCTCGCAGAGCCGAAATTGCAAGCAGTAACGGGAAAACGATCCAACAACGGAAAGGAGAAAAAACCGAATCGAGTAAACACAAAATACACTTTCCCTTGTATTTTCCAACTTTTCCCAAGGGGGGAGCGAATGTTTGATTCGTTTATCCTGTGAAGTACTGGTATGTCCTACGAGGATATGCATGGTGAATTTCGGTACGAGTTTGCGGTCAGCAGGTAGGGTATTTAAATTTTTCTTCTCTTGGATTTCACTGAAAACCAGATGCAGTTTCGTTTTCGTGTACGTGCATTACAATGTTGGAGGTTTTTTCTTTATTAATGAAGAATTTTTCGTTTAGCGTATTTTTATCAATGAAGCTGCCTGTCAATGTTCTTTTTTGTTAACTGGTAGGCGAAGATGGGTTTTTGAAGCAGAAAGTTATCTAACCGCAACGGTTAACAAATTTACAGTTCTTATTAACACTTCGAACAGTTGTTCATAAAAAGTCAAAGTTAAAATAAATTGTAAAGACCTTTTTCTTACCACAATTTCAGTTTTCTTCTGTTTAACGATGTTACTCGGATGTGTTTTGGTCATTGTGTAATTTTTATGAAAGGCTCTTTGCAGTGTTGCAGGGTTTGTTTCTTTATTAATGAAGTGCTTTTCGTTTAGTTTCTTTTTATTAATATAGCTGCTTGTCAACGTTACTTTGTTTTAATTTAAAGAAATAAAATTTTGTTAAATTAAAAAATAAAATTTACATACTAACTTTTTAATACTTTGAAATAAATTTCAAGGAATGCTAAACTTTAAAAAATGTGAGGAGCTGTTTCTCACCACAATTAAACAATAGTTGCTCTTCCGTTTAATGATGTTAATTAGATGTGTTTTAAGCGTTTTGTATTTTTTGTGAAATGCTCTAAGCAATGGTTTTCTTGAAACGTTATTGTTTTTTTTAATTCGCAATCACGTTTGTTTAGTCATTTTTGATTTATTTACTTGCCGACTGTGTTACAAGTAAACGATTGGAAGTTTGCTTTGTGGTCTGTAGGAGTTTACAAGTAAAGTTTATTTTTATTAGTAATAAAAAAAAGCGAGTTAAAGAATGCGTGACAATATCACTTCTCGAAATTCAGCTTCCCACGGGGGATCGGACTCATTTTTCTGCGTTCCCTGTCTTATTTTTTAAAGTTCTTATTTCCCTTCTTCCATTTTTTCTTGCCTCACTTTCTGCACGTTTTGTTATGCTTTGTTTGATGCAATTTATGCATACATTCACGATATGCGCTTTACGCCCGTGCCCTTATGCTGTCCGAGCTCATCCCGAAAGTTATGCGATGCTAATGTGCATCGTTGGGACCCGGCTCTGCCGTACCTTTGCGTTAGCGAAATCCCGCCTGCTTTTCGAGTTTCCCGGGGGAGAACATAATCTGGAGCAAGGCTCCAGGGGCCCACGGTTGGGTCTTATTATTATTTTATTTATAAATATGCTTATCGGTACGCAGCCCCGACGATGCGAGCATTCTCGCGAGCTGCGTTTAAGGGTTTCAACAAAACAAACCAAAAAAGTAAACAAACTCACATACACCAGTCGACATGCTGGGAATGCATGCTAACACTGTACACTGGGTGGTGGCAGATGCTGACATTTGCTCCATTCATACATCGGTTGGGGCAGGAATTCTGGTTCGGCCGTTTCGTGTCGTGTGAAAACTCGTAAGAAACCGCCCCGTATCTCCAGAGATAAACCGAAACAAGCGACTCTAGAAAGGGTCGTCCAACCAGGGAATGGCGGACAGGAACGTACAGCATAGGGCATAACAACCCCAGAACCGAAGCGTGGCAGGCCAGTGGCAAGAAAGCAGTAAGAATAAAAATGATATTATTAACGAGTTATGCAAATATTATGATTATAATTTAGCTTCTGGTTTGATTGTTTCGCTCTCGTTTTGCATCTGTTTTATTCCGGATCCCCTTTGTTGGTTTGCTTCGGTAGCGGTTTCCACTGTGTTGATATCCTTGGCTGAGTCGGTTTTTGCTTTGCTTTTGTGCACCGTGCCATTCCGTGGCTTCCTCCGTGGAGCTGATTGGAAAACGGAAGGTCCATTTTGGTGCTTTTTGTGGTGAGGACAGGGTTGCAGGGATGTGCTCCACCGCACGAACCACATCGTTGGGAACCTTTTCCTTTGAGCTTCCTCTCTACAGGACTCTACACCAGGTTAGGAGATACAATAAAAAAATGAAAGACCTTACCAATGATGTTGTACGCGAAGAGTGGGAAAATTGTCACACAATGTCCGGGAAGAAAAAAAGGAGGGAACCGAACCCGGTAACAATGGTTTCCTCCTCCTCGAGGACGAACCTACGACGAAGCGCGCGACTGTTTCTCGTTTGTGCAGCTGCTCGTGTGTTTGAGTTTTGCATTTCGCACAAGCCACGCGCTGGAAAGCGGTTGCAAGTTGTAAAACGCGTCCATAATTAAGCATCAAACGGCTGGCCGGTGCGAATAAAGTGTCGCACTAATTGTACGGTCGGCAAACACGCTCCGGGAAAATGGTTATGTTATTTCGTGTAATGAGATTTTTCACTAAATAGCTGGTGGATGTTTGCTTTTCATCGAATCTTTGCTTCATAAGTGATCCTTCCCGTCCCCTAAATACTTGATATTAAATTTTCTCTGTTTTGGAAATCGTTTTCTTATTATTTTGTTTCGTGAATTGAAACTTTTCATGCTATTTTCTTCAAACACGAGACTTCAGGCAGTCGTAGATCGACCTTCCTGTTTCAATCTTTCACTTCCTTACTGTCACTGATTAGCGCTGAAAGTGTCAAACAGGCGAAAGATACCGCGCGTGAGCGAGGGCATAGAACAAGCCCGGTACTGCTGGAAAATCCTTATCGTACCACCAGCTGACAGTGGCCCGGTGGTTCCGGTACCAAGACTGTCACCGTCCGCTTCCGGTTACCGCTCCCAACTCGTCCCCAAATGGTATCGTCATTAAGCGCGTCATTATTATTTCAGCATCTCGATTCCGAATGGAAATCTAATAATAACAGAGTGAAGCTGGAGCTCAAGTCCGAGTCCGTGAATGACTCCCAGCCCCGACTGTGAGTTTACAGTCGCGCTTCCGGGCCGCCACTGCTTTCCGAAAAGTGACAACGTTCGGCTGGGAAAAGGAAAGCGGAAGTACATGAAAAAAGGAGGGAAGGCGTCAGGTCGGGGGTGCAGGTGGGAAATGAAAAACTTTCCACTCACGCTCGCCAAGAATTGGTGCTTTTCTTTTCAGCATAAAATAATTAAAATATATGACGGAAGTATCACCCACCTTCTGGGATAATGGCGGCAAAGATCGTAATACTCCCTCTGAGGGGGAATTTTTGCGGAGAAAGCGCAGAAAATGTAAAATAATCAACCGTGGAGTGAGTAAGCTACACGGCCGGTATTGAACGGAAATGGAAAGTCTTTAAAAAGAGACCAAAATACTGCCGAGAACTTAAGGAATGAAAGCAACCGAAAGGGAAGTGGTACGGTATGGCAGAACGTCGAACGGAAACTCCGGGTGCAAAAACCCAGTGTAAAATATTTTCTCCCAGCCTTATTCAATTAACACTTGTCGCCGACAGCTTGTCTTCGGTTTCGGAGTTTGTGGAAAAATTTCGTCCTCTTTCGGCTTTCGTTGACAGGCGGGATGGAATGTGTGTGTGCTTTTCGGGAAAAATTAAAGACAATTTTGGCGAAGTTTTTGGGAAGGAGAAACCAGTTCGAAGGAAGATGCTCTCTTGTGTTGTTCTTTTGCAGCATAGAAAGAGGAAATCTCCGAAATCGGGGAAAAAGTTGATTAATTTAATTAAATTCTTTCCGAACTGAACGTGAGGCGTACAAGATCACACATTTGTTTGATTTAAAATTTCAAAATTATCATTTGGAACATAAAACTTCTCACGTATGTATGATTCAAGTTCTAATTAGATAATCAAAATGAATGCTCCCGTTTGGAGCGAACGCAAGAGGTTGCCAAAGACGATAGCAATACATTTGAAAACGTGACATTTTACTTGTAATGATTTTTAACGAACCATTCGAAAGAGCCATGAATGCCAAATGAATGCGAACGTTATGCTCCATCGCCATCGAACAGCGTCTGACAAATCTATGCCATCGCGACTGAGATGAAAACTAAATTGAATTTGATGAACTACCAACCCCTTTGCTCGGTGCCATGTGAAATTAGCCATGCACGTGAAACCAATTTGGTGACAAATTGCACTCACACGATCGAACGTGTCTTTTGCTTCAAATTCATATGATGGCTTCGGGCGACGCTAAAAGAAGAAAGGATGAAATCGTGCCTTTCATCTAGGGGGAGGGGGAAAATTCAAACTGCATTTCCAAAACCCCCTTTCCACGGGGCGAAGAGAGGCAGTCGAGGAAAATGCTGTCCCAAAATGAATCGCTTGCCAGTGTACGTGATGCACTAAAGCGCGAGCTTTTCCCTGCGGAAAGCTGATGAACCGTTCGCCGGGCATGTCGTTGGTTGGAAATTCTTATGCAGTACAGCTACACGCTACTTGAATGGGCAGCGATGAATCTGCTCGTGATGGTTAGTTCTTTTCACGAACCGTTGCTTGGGAAACTCCGAAACTGCATGCAGCCACGTCTGGTGAATGATTACATCCTTGCACACACACCGAACGCTCTGTTCATCTGGTAAATGGTGTTGTTACACGAGAAATAAATCTAAAGTATGCTCCAGGTGCGCAGTTCAGTAAGAAGTTTTCCTCCAGTGGGTGGAGGGTGAAGTGTTGTGGGGGGGCGCTGGTGAATTATTTAACGTTTCAATCATTTCACGCTGCAACCGTTTGGGATGCGGTAAAACTTTCGTGAAAGCAGCCATCGTTCACAACAACTGGTGGCTCGTTTTGGACGTTGCACGAATCCGCTTTCATGCTAAGAACTAGTTCTCATTTAATTCCCATTGCATCTGGGAAGGAACTGTAAGAGTTATCATAAACAGTGGGAAAATAAAAGCACCATTCCTAATATAAATTATCGTTTCGATTGTTTCCCGATCGGCATGAAAAGAAGGAAAAACCCTTGCATGGAACCGATAATCAACAGTTGGTTTCGGATGGGTTTCTCTCGTGCAAGTGCACCATTTTACCAAGCGACACCATTTCCATTTTGTATCGTTTACGATCGTTTAAAACACTGCTCGTATTTATCGTTTACCGAATCAACAAAAACGGAAAACTGGATCGCAAATTATTACAGCTTGTAACATGAAAAGCTTTATTGATAGAACTGAACCACAATCTTTGCACGAACAACACCCCGAACCGACAACAATAACAATTCCGCCCCTCTGCAGTCGATGGGAAAAAGGACCTCTTTTGATCGTACGTTCGTTTCGGAAGGGCGATTCCATTACAACTCTCGGGCAGTCCGATTTCGGTTGTGTGTTGATTTTCCGAAACATCGATCAACAGGCCTGGGCTGTTTTATTTATTTTGCAACCCCCCAATGGCAAAGCGAGGGCGAAGTGCGTGTAGTGGCGAGACTGTGCATCAAACGGGATAACACCGCAAGCGAGATGTTTATCCACTGGTTTTGGTAATTTATTTAATTTCAGTCAACATCAACAGCCCGCGATCGGGAGTGGGCATAAACAAAAACCAGCAAATGGGAAAAAACAGTGCAGAGAATTTTTGCTATGTTTTTATTCCGTTGGGAAAATGTGTAAATTTTTAGAGTTAAAAAATCACCAACGGAAAACGGAGAACGATAGTTCGGCAACGTTCGGATGAAAATTTGCAAAGTGGAAAGAAAAATATTGCAATTCCATTCGGAGGCACGATCGCAGGGACTTGGCGGTCAGATAGCGATGAACGCGCAATATTGGTAGTGCAAACCCGAATGTTTACCGTTTAGCGTCAATAAATTTCGCTCGGAACGGAAATTTTCCGGCAGTTCACAGTGCAGTCAATGTTTGAATTTTTTCCCCGCCGCGAATCATTTTTCTACCCTCTCTAGTGCCCGTTGCACTTTGCTCGATGAACGCGCGCAAGTGAAAAGCTCTTTTTTGCGCCATTTTAACCGCTGCGTTTTCCCTCCCGTTGCAACTCTTTTATGGAAATGTTTAGCAATCTCGCGAGGAGGAAATTGAAACTTTCCATCCCGTTTACAAGGGCCCTTTGAGCGGGCGTTAGCAACCGCATGGCAGAAGTAATTTTAATATATTTTCCACTTTTGGAAGCATTAAGGAAGCACCCCGATTCCGCCAGTAAACGGCTGAGGTTCTCCAGCGTCGGTTGGAAATACGAAAACTAGGAAAAAAAAATCACACAGCTCTTCATGATCGGCAAAGTTTTGCACAACCCGACGGAGTTTTCCCGCGTTACGAAAGGTGTGCGCTGCGATGAAAATAGAATGAGAAAAATCTTTCACCAGCGCACGAAACTATTTTATGAACTATGTTCATTAATTATTCTTACGCTCATAACCATCGAAGCCAGTCAGGCGAGCTGGGTTGCCGTTGCGCTTGAGAAGATTTGTTTCCCCAGTGGGGAGGAAAAGCTTCCAACTGGTGTGTAGAGGAATTTTTTCTTACCATTTTATTTTTTTACTATGTTTGCGTTGGACAATCTTACGGGGTTAAGAAAATTTTCTCGAGCTCTTTTCAAGTGTTCCTCTTGAGCCGGGAAAGGAAAACACAGTTTGCAGATTCGCATAAACTATGCACTGCACCTTAATCAGGAAAATGAGCGTGGAATGTTGCTGGATAATATAAGATTATTTGGATGAAAGAATCTCTTCCCGGTAGCTGGAATTATTTCTGAGACTTTGTGGAATTTAGTTCAGTTTTTCCATCCTCCAACAGCTTTAGATTTCTCGTGCTGCTTGTAATGTACCATTTATTAATGTTGATTAAATAACAAATTGCTACTTGTTGTACGCATCACAACAATAGCTGCCACACACGATAAAGCATCCTTCGTCCAACGCCACGCCAACGAAGTGTCAAGGTTTAATTTGTTGTGAACGGCGGCCGACAATGTTCGCTGTCTCAAACTTTGATTGTATTAATCTGATACAATTTACGAAACGGACCAGCATCGTTCACATGGTGGTGGCACGCCATCAAGCGAACGTTTGACGCTTTCTTCGGGGAAAAACAAACAAAACCGTCAACCACCAACCAATCCCGGGACGCTCGGGAAAGGCCACAGGCGACCATAAATTAGAGGAAAAATGAATTCCTCATTGTTGTTGTTTCCCGATCGGCCACAAAACCGTTTCTACAGCCGCCCACTGTGGGCCGGGTGGAAAAATTCCTCCCCCAAAGGGAGGTGGTTCTGTGGCAGGATCGGTTTGTACGGGAATGGGAAAAACTTTCTCCACCCAGCCGCTACTTGTATCGTTTCCACGGTCGGAGATGGCGGTGTTCCCCGATACGGACTCTTGACTTGAGCGGGACTCTCGGTCGAGCGGGCGTAATAATTTATCGCCCGTAATTATAACGTGACATCACACCATAGAGGAGAGCATTTATGTAACGCGCTCGTTGGCGGTTCCGGACCTTCTTCCCACCCCCGCCTCGTGACCGAGAATTTTGACTTGAAGCCTGTGTTCTTGCGGTATGCCCCGGGAGTAGAAGTAGTTGGTAAGTACTCGCGCAGCTGCCAAGTTGTTGGAAAAGTTGTCACACCGATGTTTCGCCCTCACAATTCTCCCCATCTTGGAACACTATTTTAACCCATGTCAAATAAAAGGAGGAGGGAAAAATTAAACAAATTCCTTCCGTTAAACAGCTTCCCGTGTTGACGTCGTACCCGGTCATAAGGACTTCCACTCGCCATAAACGGTCAGCGCGGAATGTCCGGTCGCTTAAAAATACGTAAGCATGCGTTCCGTCTGCGGTCTGCTAATTGTGAATATTTAATTAAAATTTATCGACTTCCGGCCGGTGACATAGTTTTCGTGCTCGACTATTTTCCTGCCGGATTCCTACCGTGCCGGGTGGGAATTCACAGAGGACACCCGGCCAGTCGGTTGAAACACTCCCCGTTTGGGGAATGCCCAGGAAGGAAAGGGAAAACATACATCCCCGCATATCAAAACTATGCTCGACACGAAACCACAACACAAGAGTGTCAAGTGCGCCGGGGTCAATTGGTCTCCACCGAAAATAACACCCGGAGCTGAAGTCACACAAAACACACCGCAGAGTCGATGGCCGATCGAAAACAGATGTTTCTGGGCTGGAACTAATGATCGCAAATAATAAATCAATTAATTATTAATAAATAAGACCGGTCGCTTAATTGGTTTTCAATTGAAACAAATTGATGCCGATGTTGCGTTTGGTTCGGTGGTTCGATGCTGGTCTCGGAAGGGCCTAAGAAACTGGGAACTGGCCCTATGCCGTACCGGGAATAAATCACACCCAATCGTCGTACAGCAGTGTTATTAACCGTCAAACGATAAAGTTTGTCACAGCCATTCGTCGTCGTCGTCGTCGTCGTTGTCGCCATTTTAGATCGCACGCGTTAATAAACCGCATTCTAGACTTCCTAGTTTTTCTCTCGCCTTTCGATGTGGGTTGAGAGCTCATAGAAAATCGATTTGTTCGTGTCTCAAATGGGTTCTCCCGTTTTACCAACGATTTTTCAATATAGTTTTAAATGGAAAAAGCTACAGTCCCAGCTGGGAACATAGTTTGCCCTCCATCCCCTCCAAAGTTGGAGGAAGAAAACCTTTACGATTTATGGTGGCTGCCAAAACCAGCCCATCGTAAAGCGTAACGACTGCCAAACCGTTTACTCCGTTGACGCTACTAACTTTGCGCAGTAAAAGCCGGCAGTTGCCGGAGTTTGACAAGTACTTAGCCCAGGGCCTGGGGGTTACTACTGCTACTAGAGGTGGTAGCAATTTGCGCCCTCGTCCCCCAGCAGTTCCCTTCGCGATGCAGGATGTCTGCTTGACCTCTAGGCAAAGTCTACGAGCGGCTATGAAAAGTGCGGGAGCCGGAAGGAAAAGATGACGGAAGCCAAGTTATTGCACATTAAAATCTTCGTCAAATCAGCCATCCTGAAAGCGGTTCATTACGAAGAGTTTCAGCCCAGCTTCGCTGAAGCGTTCGCAATGCGGAGGTTTATCCATTTTCTTCACGGAAAAACACACTCAAACCACGACAGTTGGGCAACATGCAGCGCCTGGAGGAGCGTCCAGAGGAAATAATAAAATCTTTATAGCCGCACGCTGCAGCTACCACCTATAAAATGCAATAAATGCTTGTTTTATTAACGTTGAATAAACTTATTATTCTTCGCATTATGCAAACTCTAGTGACACAAGTAAAATCATCATTTGGTTTTTGCTTTCCAACGGGCAAAAATCGAAAATGAGCAAAGTCGAGTACCTTGATTTCTTTGCAATTCAAGCACTGTTGATGTTTCATTGAAAAAATAAACTTTGTAATTTTTTAAATATACTCTTAATTTGGTACGGAAATTCGATCGATCAAAAATGATTCGTACAAATGTAGCGATTTAAAAAAATCAAACAAGCACACACGGATTCAATTTCCTACATGATTCACAACAAATCAATCTTTCTCAAATTACTCCCGTTTACCAGGTCGAAACAACGCACAAAAACTATCCGAAATCAAATTACAAATTGCAATTAATGATATTTCATTTCACGTTTCGGTTATCGCTGCTCGGCTTTCCGTCCCCAAAAACACAACGCCACCAACCAACCAACGATAAAGTGATGCAATTTGCACCAAATAAAGGACAAACATTATATCGGCAAATGGGAAAATAAATAAAATAAACTGCCACCCCGCTTCCTTTTCCGATAGCGCGATACCCAGGGTACCGCGTATCGGAGGCGGAAATTGATGAAAAACGATGGCTTACGACAATCAATTTTATACTATCGACATCCGGATGTGATGAGCAGGATTTTTTTTGAATGCATTTTTATTATGAACACCTTTAACCTTACAAGTAATTCCCGTAACATTCGCGTAACGATTGTTGCAAACACTGTTTTGTATACGAAGCAAGTTATTGAAACCGGGTACAAATAAATTTCGGGATGTCCAAATTGTATGGGAAACTGTTTGATAAAAACAAAAATTCCCATGGATGCGTGACGGATAAACAAACAATCAAAAGTAAAACGGTATCATTGCTGTGAACCAACAGCATTTTAATGAAGCGCGCAAAGGTGACATGGACATGAGTTGTCGAAAATTACATGCAAAACGACATCCCCGAAATGGAAAAAAGGAAAAGCAATGACTCACAAAAAACTCTTCTTTTCAATGTTTGCAACCTTTGGTTCCCGGGTTCGCGAACCGACCGGGTTTTGGCAAGTGATATTGTTTTTAACGAACGGAAAAATCATTAAAATTCAATAATACTATTACCGACGCTATCGGTATCGGAAAGGGCGAAAAATCAAATGTACAGTAAAAACATCTCGCCGGGATATCTCCGCCGTGAAACTGTTGATGGTGATGAGTTTTTCCATTTATATTTATCGTCACAAACGGACAGTGTTTTTGTGCGCGTTTGAATTGTTTGATTTTTTGTTTTGCTTTTCATACTTCGATCTGGTTGGTGATTGAGTTCATTTGGACTGTTTAATTGGGAAAATATTAACGTTTCCACCCGGAAAGTTGGTGGTAGGTGGAAATGGTTCTACGATGGGCTGTAAATTCACTGGTAAAAAATTCTACTTGCACCCAGTTGTCCATAACGCAACATGTAACATTGATTTTGTGTGAATTTTTGTTTTTGCCAAACCATCCGAAAGGCTTCCCATTTCGG
>KE525345.1:908788-924022 GCA_000441895.2 Anopheles sinensis
GATTTAATTCAAGAATTATTTGGTGTAAACATGTCTGGTTTGAAGCGGTCAAAAGTACAGTTTTGTTTTGTTTCCAAACAGATTAGGTTTTTCACTAGCATTTGTTTTGGTATTCCTCCAAATTCGTTATCAGTGTGGCAGAAAGGGCGAAGAAAGACACAATAACTGATAAAAATACTGCTCCATTAAATTTTTTGGGGTCACAAGTAATTGAGATTTATTTTGGCACGAACATTCTAGAAAGAGGACTCCTGTCACCTTATCCTCCAAACGTAGACGAGAAGGACTGTGAGAATACCTTTGTGTTTCCGACAACCTGCTGCGAGGAGGAAGAACTGGTCGACTTGGTTACCACCGTTCCGTCGGCGAGCACGACCCGCTCCGAGCCGGTGTTGGCGTTCGACGCAGAAAGAGACCCATCCATTCCAATGTGCTGACTTTGGGCCGATCCGGTCGATCGATCTCCCTGCTTTCCGCCCTCCTTGAACGATTCACTGTTTGTCTGCGCCTGACTGGCCTGACTTCCCTGCGCCGTCTGAAGTGACGAGGCGGCCCCACCGGACGTCTGTTCGCGCACGTTCTGTCCATCCCGAACCACGTTCGTGTTGGTGTTGGCGTTCGACAGCGCCTGGTGGTTCTTATCGAACGACGCCGATTGGCCTTGCGCTTGATTTTGGCTCTGGAACTTATCGCCCGACTGGAACGACTGCTGCTGCGTGTTGGTCGCACTCAGCTGGCCCTTGCTACCGTCGGCGGCAAGGTTGGCACTCTGACTTCCGCCGGCCGTTTGCTGCTGGATGCTTCCATCCGGCCCGACCAACGTTTGGGAGCCGGTATTTGAAGCGGCACTCGACTCCATTGGAACTCCGGGTATTTTAGGTTTGCTTGGTCCACCAGTGGGTAAAAACACCGGCATAGAATGCGACGGTCCGTCATCTTTAGGGAACACTACGGCATCGTTGTAACCGGGGCGTGCGAGCACCAAGGTGACAGAGGATAGAACTCCTATCACAACGGCATACTTCACTAGGCAGTTGGCCGGCATCTTTAAAATAACACTTGCGTTTTACTGGTGAGAATGGTTCGAACGGCGCCAAGGCAAGATCAGTACTGAGCAGTGCGGGATGAGCAAACGGCGCAGCATCACGATCGCTATGAGGTTCAGGAAACCTGATTTCACTGACCTTACGTGATAAGTGGTGATTATGAGTACATGAAGCGTTCAAGGTGATTATTGGTTTGAGTGAGAGTTTTCAAGGGTGTGTATGTGACACAAACTTAAAGGAATCCCCCCATGTTGTTTACTTTTTTGTAGTAATCCCTGTGTAGTCTCGCACCACTAAATCTAGCTGGAGTTCTATGATGATCTTTTTCCTAGAGGTTGAATTGGACAACATGTTATGAAGCATACTTCAGTCTGATCACTTCAGCGCTTGGTGAAGCATGAATCAAACTACGGAATTGGGGATTTCCTGCCAGTAAGTATAGATCTGATAGAATCGAACGAATTCATTCCCATTGCAAAATGTTTTGAAATGAGCTGTTTGAGATGGTTTTAAGCAATAAGTATAAGCTTAACAAAGTGACTTTCTCAGATGACGTCAATGCCGCTGCCTTTCTACACGAGAGGAAACCAGTTTCCAATGAAATAATAACGGAAAATAGGAACTTCCAAGCGAGCGGATCTGAGACACTGTCCTCGATATTGATATGTATCACCGTTGTCTATGGAATGCAAACTGGTCCTAGCAAATATCCACCAAGCAGGGTGAACTGGTGCTCCGAAAAACCCAAACTTAACACCCCGAGATTAAGGGAGTCCCCGGAGTAATAATTGGTACACACGCACACATAGCGCCAAGGTGTTGTTGTTTGGAGGATCGCACAGAAGCAATGCTACTGTCAATGAATATACTTGCATCGGTACGAACGTAGTAGGTCTTGGCGATTGTGATCGCATCGTCATCAACCTTGGCATCGAGTAACCCCGCTTCGCCACCCTCTCTTGGGTGTGGTTGTGGAGTGCCGGGTCGCAGGAGGACGTTGTACGTTCGCTTCCGTTTGCTCTGTGGGTGTGGGACGAAGGGCGAAGTGCGCTGGAGCGTGGCAAGCGCGCCAAACCAGTTTTCGGAGATGCTGGCGAAGACGAGGTAGAAGACGTCGCCGTGCTGCCGTGCGCCGAGTGCTAAGTTGCCACGCCACCTTGCACACCGTCGCCGTGCAAAATGTGTTCGATTCTGGTTTTTGTCGCTTTCAATGTCGACGTATTCAGACTCGGCTGTCGGCCAACCAGCTGTACGCAATGGACGAGACCACCCCACCCCATCACCAGGCCGAATACGGGTTTTTAGTTGCACGGGGGAAAACCAGTTCTTCAGAGGTTTCGGGCTAACGATTCCGTAGATTGCAGAGTGTTGTTGATCTAGCGACGTTCAGTTCTGCGTGGTACCGTCTTCCGGACAGGCTCGTTTCTGACCGAACGGTCAGACTACTCGTTTTGCGATAGTTCTCGAACGGTATGCCAAAGTGCGACGACAACGTTTAAAAACTCGAGTGAAGTAACTGTACTCAGGTGTGACGAAAGGCTGAATGATGATACGGGTTTTGATAGCGTGTAATCTACTCTTATTGTGTTTGCAAAGCCAAGGTAAGATCGCACAAGGATGAAATAAAGACCACTTCACTTTAAAGTGCTTAAAACATATATTCTACCTGTCCCTTCTAAATATAAGAGACTGTGAAGTTTAATGCGCAATGTTTCGTTTCTCGCTATTTTAGATGTGAATGGTCATCATTACGATTCTGACGAACACGATGACGGCCACCATCATCACCATGGGCCGCATCAACACGGGTTCGGCCGTCAGGGTGTAGCGATTGGAGCCGGTTTTGGATACAACCCATACTATGGTATGCCACAACAGTATGGGTACGGTGGTCAGCCCGGAAATTTGTTTGACGTGGTGACGAAAAACACGGCCGCAGTTTTCGATAATGTGAACAAACAGATCGGACAGACGTTCAATGCAGTCTCGCGCCCGTTGGGCATCGGATTCGGGTTCCTTCCGGGGATGGTGAGCATTGGTGGAACCTACGGAGGTGGCTATGGACAGTACGATCCACACCAAGGTCCTGGGTTCAACCAACCTGGACAGCATCCGTTCCCGTATCCCGGACCAGGGCAAGGTCCACCGTTTGGCCATGGAGTACAAGATAGACCACCGCATCAAGGAAGACCTCATGGAAATCGTCCAGGGCAGGGATTTCAACCGCAGAATCCTTCCCTACCTGGAGTACCTCCTGTAGGTCCGGTTGTGCCCGGAGTCCCTCCGACGAACTCTCCTTCGAAAGTGCCAGATAGTCCTCCTCCAGTTCCGGTTACGCCAGCTCCACCAGTCGTTCCAAGTGTTCCTCCACCAGTTCCACCAGCACCTGTCCCACCACCACCACCAGTACCAGAAAACCCACCCCGAGTTAATACGCCACCGCCACCACCAGTTCCTGTAAATCCACCACCAGTCAATCCGCCACCTCCACCGCCTCCACCAACAATGGACAGTAACAGTTGGAGTCCCGATAATCTGCCTCCAGTTGCACCACCACCTGCCGCGCCGAAAGAAGGAGGCAACGTGGAAGAGGAAGATGACGCAGTGTACGATATCGACATCCGCCTTGGTGGGGACGATAAGGTGAAACGAACAAAGCGACAGTTCTTCCCCAACCTCTTCAACCAGATTGGAGGTCTGGTGAATACAGCCGTCAACTCGGCCGGTAACTTGGCGCAAGGAGCATTCAACCCTAATGGTCAGCCATCTCCTGGTGGGTTTCCGAACTTCTTCGGACAGCCACAACGACCACAACGTCCACCGCAACAACCAGCGCAGCCTTCGCAACCTGCCCCCAACACACCTCCACCACCACCTCCACCGCCTCCAACGCAGCCACCACAACAGCAGGGAAGTAAAACTCCCGAGTTGAACCTTCAGACACTCGGTGAAGATGGCATGGTTTGGACGTATGAATCGCTCGGTGTGAAGCCTCCTGGGCGAGTGCGTCGTGACGTAGACGCCATCTACTTCCCGGACGATGACGATGATGACCGCTTCACGAGCCACCGAATACCACCAACACAGAGGCCCACACTCGTACACCCGGGAGGGATCTCTGGCTCGCAGGCGGGAGCTCAAAGTCAGTCGCAGAACGTTGCGAATGGATTCCAGCAGAGCAGTGGCTCTCAAAGTCAGACGCAAACCGTCCAGAACCAGCATGGTGTGTTCAATCAGAATGCGGCCGGCAGTACGTCGGGTAACGTGGCAGTCGACGGGTCGTCCGGGCAGCTGAGTGCGGCCAATACGCAGCAGCAAAACTTCCAGACGGCGACCGGTTCCGGCAGCCAGAACCAGGCCAATAGCCAGTCGGCCAACTTCGACAAGAACACGGGGAACCTGCAGTTGTCCAACTCAAACGCCAACACGATGTCGATCCGGGAGAATGACAAGTACAAGGAGCAGGCGAACGCCGGCTCGTCGTCGGTGAATCAGAACCAGTTCGGTCAGTCGTCGAGCAACGCGCAGACCAACTCCGAGACGTTCTTCGAGAACGGCGTGCAGGGCAACAAGAACACTGCCTCCAGCCAGAGCTTGCAGACGAACAAGGATGGGTCGGTGTCCGGTGCGACCAGTAACACCATGTCCAACACCTTCACCGGGCCCGGTGGGCTGACGGGTTCGTCCTCGTCTAGCCAGTCGTCGAGCTTCAACCAGGGTGGAGGTGGAGGTGGCTCTCAGTCCGGAGCCTTTAGCGGTGCGTCGAGTGGTGCGTCCAGTGGCGCTTCCTCAAGTAGTTCCGCGGCGAGTTCTTCCGCGTCCGGACCGCTGTCGTTCAGCATAAGCGGATCGTTCGCAGGGCTTCCGCTGGGCACACCGTTGGGCGCCCCGTTGGGTAATCTCTTGCCCAATCTTTTCCCCAAGCTGGTGGGCCAGCAGGCCGGTTAGAAGTAGTTTAGCGTTAAGATTCGAACCAAGTTCAAACAACAAGCTCAAAATATTCAAGGTGACCCCCCTTTTTTAATGGGATAAAAAATAGCTTACCTTTGCAGTGAAGAGCCGCTCGTTATCGTGTTTGCTTTTTGAATGTTAAATTCGTTTCCGAAATGATTCCCATTCTGGTGTAGAAAATCCTGATTTCTAGATATTTTGAATGTTTTCAGGTTGCATGTTTCGTTCGTTTTTCTTTGAGTACGGAACGGGGTTCTATTTGAGTGTAGACAGAAAAACGATGACGCATTTGCCGTAAGTGGCGATTGTTGTATGCCGGAAACCTACCCCATGCAGGTTTTTTTAGTGGCCCCTCTCTAGATGCTGCACACAACATACCTGACACGCAACTCGTGCCACATTTTTGCGAATGATTGATTTCCTTTGCGTTTGTCCAAGAGGGAAAATAGGGGTTCTGTATAATTTGCTCCAGCTTTTGACAGGAGCTTATTAAAACTGACATATTTTTGCCGAATATACGTCCACACGGTACCAGTTTAGTGCCACCTTTTTCATAATAAGAGGTTAATCGCATTTATCAAACGTCTAAATATTGCTGGAATATCCTCCGAAAAAGTAAATAACACAGAATGGCCCTTTGGTAAGTAACCTTACTTTTTTGTTCTTCGTTTCACCAACTTTCCACGAAGAGGTGTGCAAGGAGTTCCAGACGCAGATTGTTATCACACCGTGATACGACTTTTCCTCTTGAAGTGGAGTACAAAAATCAATATCTTCGACCTGCTCCGAAGCCCCGGGGAGCCGGCCGCGTAGGAGTTGAATGTAAATTTATTGCTGTCAACAACCGCTGGAGTGGCGACATCACGGCAAGTGCTCGAAATTCAATAAAAAATTCATTTCGCTGAAAATATTTACCCATGCCAGCCCGGCAATCAATCGAACAGCGCTTGCGACGGTGTCTCTTATGCTGCAATCCAAGGCAACCGCCTCCACCAACGTTTGTTTTAAAGGCTTCACCCGTGGCGGAATCTCCCGTGTGTGGATCTCCCTCGGGGCGCTGTCATCGTATGTCAATGAGATTTTTGAATGTTATTAAATATGTCCTCGCCTACTTGAGGCTCCAGGCAGTGTGGCTCCGGTTGCACGTACCATGCCAACCGAAGCCCTTGGAACCTCCTACGATGGTGATGGTCTTTTTTCCTATGTTCATTCAAATTTTCGATTCCCCTTTTTGAAGATATCCTGGAAAGCGTAAGGCCAATCTCGGTGCAAATGTCGTCTGGTGCGACTCGATTGGAACCGGTAAAGAGTAAATATTTTCTCAATAAACCTGCTTCGTACCGATCAAGCACGCCATGAAATTGGAGTTGGAGGTTTGTACCTTTGACCCACCCACGAGTGCGTAGCGCGTTAACCAGGTGTAAACACGTGGTCGAGTGTGCACGGCGTAGGCGATGATTTCCCTGTATTGATTCAATTTTCGATGTCAAAAGTGATGATCGGCGTAAAAAGACTAAAGACGATTTATGGTATGGTGCATGGAAGTATTATGGTGGATAAATAAATGTCGATTCAAAAGTTATTCTTTTATCTTTCCTACTCATACCACATGGCCCATTTTAAAATAATACAAAATGTAACGACAAATGTTTTCACATCAAACAGAATTTTAATTATGAACAGCTATTGATTTATGCTCAAAAAATAAATGAACATTGGTCGAAAGAAAAATACTCCGGAACCATTGTGATCAAATAACATTCAAATAATAATTCCAACATTTTTCCATCCAGCTGCACCCTGTCAAAACCAAAGACATCTCGCACTCCATTGTTCTCGACTTGATCCAATTTACTTCCGACGTGATCATGCAGATATTTCACACACACACACACACACACACACATCGATTGCTATGTGTTGTGATAATCAAATTGAATATCGATGTAAAATTTCACCGGAATCCTGCAGCTCAACTGATGGATTCACTTTATCACCTTTCATCGGCCACCTTTTTCTCTGAACTCGACGTGCTTATACCTCAACAAGGCAGTAGGGAGGAAAATAGGAGACACTTGTGAGGTAGAAGACTCCCATCCTCCGTTGCTCGGTGACTTTTCACACTGAACGAGAGACGTTGAAGGTATCTGCGCTGGATGCTCGAAAAGCTTTTCCACACGATGATTGGAGTGGAGCAGCATCGGAATATGTAGATGGGGAAACCGACGGTTCTTAGCCTTCACTTCGCCCTATGCCCCCTTCCCGGGTAATCCCCGGTTACCGAAGTCAATCGATCATACTTCGTTGAAAATGTGATTTATTGATTTTGAATTCCGAAGACTCAAGAGACTCCTTGAACCGGGGATGGCTGAGAAAACGGGCGAAGGAAGGTGCCGTGTTGATGAGAGTGCATTTGTATTTCCCGTACGCTAGCAGGCCTGTGGACAGGAACATCATGACGCTCGAGCAGCGCCATCATCATTCAGAGTTTGTCCATTTTTCAGCTCCAGCGAAAAAGCGGCGAAAGGAAGGAGAAGGTGTGGCGTGTGAAGTGGCTCGAAGGCGAAAGATAAATGCATCTAATAAGATCTCGATACGAGCGGAGTCGGGAAGCTGGCAACGGTTGCCGCCTCTGCATACGGGTCGTGTTTCGAGTGCATTCTCAATCACACTCAAGAAGCTGCAGGTTTCAGTGAGCTGGAAGGTGGCGAAGGAACGTTGGCAATAGGATGCATTGGACCATTCCAGTGGAAGGATTGTGTTTATCTAGGGAGAACCCGGAGCGTGGAACGAACATAACCGAGTTCCATCCTGGACCGATGCGGACTCTCCTTCTCAATGTGAAGATGAAGAAGTTTACGATCTCAATTGAAAGATGATCGACGAGAGATATTGGGTGTTATTTCTTCGCAACTACTGACGCTGTTTCCAACCGATGTTTGTTTTACCAGAGTCAACTTCAGGTTGTTGTTCTTCCGAGGTAGCGGCCTGATGATATGCAGCACTAACGACCACAATGGTGTGCCCATCGTTACAGGACTGTTTAGACTTATTTTTCCTACAAACTCCCACCCACATCGGATGGTCTCTCACGAACTGTGCAAACTTTCCAGCGATCCAACAATGCCCATCGGGCATTCTAGCTCTCGTGGCGGTCAACGTCATCTGCATGATGAGGGTGATCAACATCATCACCAAGTGCGATTGGTTTCGACAGTTTTCATCACGTAAACGGTGCACTTGTAGTTCGATTGGGCATTTGTTTTACTCTAGCATCTCTTCTATTCCTGACGGAAACCCCATTGGGAAGAGAGAGCTGAGCACGGAAGTGTATTAAAAACTGCACTAAATATTTATGAAACGAACCGTAAACACGACACCACTCAAACGTCCCGCAAACCAGCTCGTTGTGGCCCGATCCATTTTTCGGAATCGAAAATGCTTGTAAAACTAAGTGCAATTGAAAAATCAATCTACCGCAGACCTGTCTACCGTCTATCCGTCGGGTCAGTTTGGAATGTTTCGTCAAAAGCAAACGCATATTCAGCTTTCGGCGGAAATGCATCCCGGAGGGAAAAAAAAACATACGGCCGAAGGTGCGATGGCAGGTTTTGAAAGGTGTTATGCTGGTTTAACTTTTCGGGATACATTTCCCGTAGCAATGGAATGGAACAGAAACGATATACACGCCCGCTAATGCTGGGTCGTAACGTTAATGGATTTAAGTTTTTTCCTCTTCTGCTGGCTTAGCACATCTAAATCACGAGCCTAGATCGAGTGCAATAAAATAATAAAATGCATTAAGCTTAACTTTGCCCGGGATGCAATTGAGCGAACCGATTGCACTTCCTACCACATCATAAATCGTGAAATTGAGTGGTTCTAACCGAAACGGGAGGCTAAGCTTCTTTTATGCGGGCTTAAAGACACAGATTAGATGAGGCTGCTTTACTGAATAATCTAGATAGCGACCGCTCTTCATAAATGTGATCCGATTTTAAGGAAGAATTAGAACTATTATGAAAATACAACTTAAAATAAAATCAAAATAAAAAACATGTATCCTAGAAAGGTGGAAAATTCTATTCTTTTCTATCGCCAAATAACGTTCATTCAAAAACATTTGATTTTCTATTATCTAGGGTTTTTACTCATTTACTTTGCTCTCCTGTAATGCAGGTTAGGATATTCAATTCACTAAAACTTAAAACTGTTATGAAGAACTCCTGATATACGAATATGTCTAGGCAATAAGTTATTATAACTTATTTTTACAAAAGTACAAAAATTTCTTTCATGTTGAAGGAATTGACAAATAACAAACGTTTGTATTTCCCCTATTCCGGAAACGATTGGTAACTCATTTAAATTTGATACATATTGTTGATCTATGCTAAAATTAAATTAAAACATTCAGATAAATGTGGTAATCATTTCAGTCATAAAAAATTTATGCTTATTACGAACATTTTCGTTACTTCCAACTCCTGGCTTTCTTCCCATTTACTCTCTTGTAGGTTACGGATGAAGATTTTTATTCAAGTAAATTTTCGTCAGTGTAATAGTTAAGCCTTCTTGGTACACAAAAGCTCATTAAGAACGTTTATGTTGCTAATATTCGTTTTTATTTTGCTGTTTGCTGTAGCTTTGGATTAATGTAGTGGTTTTCATATACCACCATGTAGTCTTCGTGATAGATGTTTGAGAATATAAAAAAATCCTGTACAATTTTGGATGGTGGAACGGAACATGTTCGACAACGAAAATTTTCCTTCGGGAACGGAAACATAACTAATGTTTGTTTTCAACTTGCTCGATCGATGGTTTATGATCCAAAACAATTCCTTTATTACTTTTCTGCTCTTGTCCATATGTTTCACCTTATTTTTTCATATAATAAAATTCCACTTTTTCTTGCCAGACTGCAAACCTCATAGAATAAAATTCAGATAAAGCGAAACAGCTGAACACTTGAGGGAAAGCCGCTCGAGGGTCCTGGAGTAATGAAATGGTTGTTTTTTGTCTTCTTCCCCAGCGTTTGAGTAATTTATAAGTGCCCAACTAAGGATGGTTTATGGTCCACTTAGCTTAGAGAGATAGAGTGCAAAAAAGGCTGACCCTCCACAGTTGAGGGGTAAAGAGCAATTATTGAATTTAAGGTTCGCTACCGTCCCTTCCAGATAGATTGTTGTGCACAAAAACCGATCCCGAATGATGCCAATAGACGTTGGGAAAGGTGCAGCAGTTAGACTGCGGTGTCGGTTGCTCCGTGGTTTCCTGGAGGGCAACAATCTTCCGATCGGTAGTGTGCATGGTGCATAAATGTTTATCAATTACGAACCTCAATAAAGAAAGGCGGAACGACGATGCGGTATTCCCCTCGGTGTTCGAAATGGCGAAAGGATGGCACGCGGTTCTGCACCGGGAGCTGGCCGATGTCTAATGCTGTTTCCGTGTGAGCTTCTGCCGACGTTCTGGTAATGCGAAGGGTAGCTTTCGAAACGGTTCCGGGGATCGATTCCGTACAATCGGCACGAGAGGTGACAGATGTGCCAATGGTCTATTTTATTTTACCATCGGCCCAGGACCACCAGGATGTCCACCATTCTCACGTGTCCGGAGAGGGTTTGGAGCTGGCGCTGGCCGAGTCCGGAGTAACTACCTCGACTCCGAGGGGTGTATAAGACAATCCATCAATTATGTCATTCCGGAGAATAGAAATTTTGCGGTCAATTTCAATTGACATCCGGCAGGCGCAACCCAACGGAGGGGAGTTGGTCAGGGCCCGCAAGGGAAGTGAATGATTTTACCGCAACGGTTGACCGGCTTTTTGCGGTTGTGTGACGTCCGGTGTTTCGGGTAAATCGTCGTTACGTTCGGGGCAGCACTTCCGCCAACATCTCGTTCGCATTCGTCACAAGGAAGCTCACCGTCACCAACGCGTGGTGGTGGTTCTGGATGGGGGAATCAAACCTGGCGCCCATAAAAGAGACCCTTTTGCCCCCGATTCGGTTTGCTCAAATGTCACCCGGTCCGGGATGTGTTTTGTTTGCGGACACCACCACCATCACCAGGAGGCGGCCGATGGAAAATTAATTCTCCTCGGAGGTGGCAGTTTATTGGATGGAAAATATTTATTACACGAGAATAATTCACAGCGGAAGGGTCGCAAACGGACTTAGAAGCTGTCATTTATGCACTAATCGATCGTATCTTGGTACCTTGGCCGGTAGGACCCGGAGTTCGTTCCGCTTGTAAATTTCCGGCCCCGAGTTATAGGCTTCGGACCTCAATGCGGGCAACACTGATCTATGAGCCATTGACCATGGTGGACTGCAAAAATATCGTAAAGTCCAGCAATATGGCATTAATGACGTCCCGCATGCTTTCAAACGGTCTAGGATTGGTTTGTTCTCATAATAAAAATGCCTAAAAGCATTCTTGTATGTGGTGCACTTTCACCAACTTCATGGAAAAACTTTCTCGAACTTCCTGGTGCCAGTAGAGAAAGTTGTCTGAGAGATTAAAGGAACCAAACAAACTCAGAGGATGCAAAAAATCAGCAGAATGCATCATTCTTCAACTCTGATGGAAGATCATTCTTTTTAAAAGGTCCAGAAAGTGGTGGTTCTAATGAGACACAAATTAGCTGCCAGACAAAGGTGCTCTACCTTTTGTGTTTCCGATGTATTTCTCATTCTACAAACAACGGTCCAAAAGGAATGAAAAGTTTTCCCATTTCGTCGAAATCGCCCGCCGAGTTGTTCATTCTTTCCAATGCCAATATCACCTTTTTACTTGCTTATCAGGGCAGCTTGAGCTAACCTTTCTTCACACTCCCAGCGTGACTTCGGAACAAGGAACCGAAACTCATCTCGCTTTCCGCTCCTGGCGGGTGGTTTCGTTCGTCTTTGTGGTCCAAAGATTATGTTGTCCATCCGGGCACCGGTGTTTGACGAAAGGGAGGGAATGCATTGAAGAAAGGATGAACGAAGAATCGAAACGAACACCGGCCGACTGTCGCCATTCACCGGCATGCGGTATTGGACATTGGACAAGCTTCCTGCTGGGTTTGTTTCTCCGCGTTTGATCGGCCATTTAAGTCGGAACGGTGAACAATCTCGGTTGCCTTGCGGAGCTTGAGCCGTGGAACGGAACGCAAAAGAAAACCAACCCACCCGGGATCATAATGCAGCCGATGGTCATGTTTGACAGTTAACACCTTCATAAATACCGGCCACTTTATGGACAAGGTCCTCCAACGAAGGTATCCTTCGGCTTGGACCGTACCGATGACGTTCGGTTTGAGGCGTTTTCGTTTTTATTGTCCAACATTCCAAACGCAACTCCTACGAAACTATCGGCGCACTCTGCCAATGTCTCACTCACCGTCGGTTTAGCACAATCTACACATTTCGCTCAAAAAAAGGTGCCACCGTGGACTGACCAAGACGGTGCCTTCCGTTCATCAATCTCAATAAAGCGAACTCTGGGCTCTGGATGGGTGAGTCATGTGCGTTTCCCCCCCGTGTGGAAGAACGTTTGAATCGTTCCGGTTGTGTCCCAGTGACTTGGGAAACACTTCAGGTGGAGTGTGCTATAAAACGAATTACATATCAGAATGCAGACACAGGCGGAGGTAGAAGAACTCCGGGGTTGCAGTAAAGCAATAAAAATTGTTTTAGCGTGTCGCCATAAACCTATTGAGCACAAAATATTTTCCTAATGTGCGGGGAAGTCCGAGGAGCCTAGGAAAGGCAGGGAGCTAACGAAATGTAATTTCGAAGTTGAAATTGAAACGACACGGATAAACATTCCATAAGCTGATAAAAAGAGATACAACAGGGGGCGTAATAACCGAGGCCTAGGAATTGGGTTGTGGTAAACCGCGATGGACGTAAGAATTTGTCAACTGAGTCAATGTTACTCCCCTTGGTTGTTTTACTTAGTTCTCCGTTATCGGCCAGTTGTCAGTCGTGTACTCTTGTCAGGATCCCGTAGAGTCATCGAGCATTGTGGGGGAAGATAAAACATTCGAACACAAAGAATCGAGCCTCTAAAAACCGAAAGTGACAGCGAGTCGCGATGAAAAACCGATCCGACCACATGTTCCCCCGCGGTGCGATAACCATCGACGGTCGCGACTTGTGTGTTCGGCGACTATGTTCACTCTATGACAACAAACAAACACCACCGATAATCTTCTCCCCGGCCCAGAGCACTCCGGTGTCCGGGGTGTCTTCCCGCTGGCTTTGACGGTGCATCTGCATAATGGAATATCGCCCAAGGATAGGTTCCATTTCCCGCGCCAAGGGTTCCCCTTTTGACAGGCACAAGGGCGCATTAGATAAGAAATTTATGGTGACACGCTTAGAGACCGCTGCGGCTCACCTGCTTCCCTGGCAGCAAGTTCGTCCTTGTTCGTGTGCCAGTTGCTGTTTTTGTTTGTATTCTGCGTCCCAAGGGATGCTCGCGTTGTGTCATTAAAGAGCCGAGAAAAAAAAACCCCACTAGTGAAACCTATCCAACGGAAAATCCGCCTCGAAGCGCCGCTCGATACGAATCAGTTAACAAAATTAATTGATTTCAAACTACACACGCGTAGTTCGCACCGTGTCAACTCGCCCTCGCGGGCTTAGGCGGTTTTTTCGTGCCTCGTTGGCACCGGAGGCGTGCTCGCTCGACCTTCTCGTGACGAAACGCAAGACAATGTACCAATACCGAGCCCAGGCAGCTGATGGATACGCTCCCCGTAAGACCAGGGATCGCATCGGAGCATCATCAATTTGAATTCCTACCGTTCGTGACGCCTTTTCCCGCACGGTTTCGTTTGAAGTTTAGTCTCTTTTTGCCACCGGATCCGACGGCCGACTGCACCATTGTTTCGTGTCACGTAGGAAATAAGGCAGGCATCCTTGGATCCTGGCTGACTTTTCCGACCTTTGCCCGCGGGGGTGAAAAAGTGCAAGAAAACTTCGATGGACCATTGTGAGTGAGTTAGTGCCGGTGGAACACCTGCCGGTCTGGTACGTGCGTGGTAAAACGGAACCTTGCTTCAGTTGGTGGATTCGGTTAGAAAGGATGAAGCATGCCCATTCGGGTGTGGAACAGGATTACCGAAATAGGTTTGCCAAACCCGGACAGGAAGCAGAAGGAATGTCGAAGTCTAAAGAACACTGGTCCTTTTTCCTGTGAAACATGTAAAACATAATCAAACTTTGTTAAATTACTCGGTTCTTTTCACTTCTGATCAAGTGGCATTCGTTTTTGTCAATGCCTAGAAGCAATCAGCATGGGAAATCTAGCATAGAAAAATTCGCCGATAATAAATGGAACAGTTTCGAAGATGAATTTGAAAGGTACTAAAACTAATGAAAAATCTCAATTTATAAAATTATCAATTTAAGGGAAATTAACATCAATTATGAATACTTTCCAGTTGCCATAAGACCGCTTCAATTTTCCTGATGATCACAGAATATCTCTGTAAATAAGCTCGCTCTCTATATTTGTTTAGTAAGAACCAGCAAAACTTGCTTAAACAACTACAGACAATGATAGTGCACCAAAGCCTACCAAAAATAATACGATAAAACGTTGAAAGTCTATGCAATGATGGTCAAGTTGCTAGAAGATCACTGAAATACAATCGGGTTCAAAGGGCATCATCCCAAACTAATGTATTAGTAAAATAGTTCTTGAAGTTCGATAAATTCAAGTATCCTTTACAGTCAGTCCAAATAGTTCAACTTAGCTTAAATTAATTGGAGTTCTAGCTTAAATAGCATTGTAAACTACGTCATTTTGTACGAGAACAACTAACTAAATATCCCGAAGAATTGCCACTTAACTTAGGGCTGCCCAATCTAAAAACAATCAGCTTTTTCTTTTCAACTATTGAATGATTTGTTGGCTGTCGTTTTGCTTTCTTAGTTAATGAGTTAAAGATAAAGTTCTCCTATTCATATTCTCAGAAAATATTAATGGACGATCGAGTAAAAATACAGAATAATAGCATTATTAGGTCATGCAAAACTTCTATTACGATTAATTTTCTTTCTTCCTTAGACCACGTCCTTGATATCTATTCAAACTAAGAGAACATTCCAGATACACAATTTTCACAGCAAAAAATGAGTTTTGACTTGCCTCGACATTATTTTCCATCTTTATGTAAGGACTTCGATTAACATTTGAGAGATTATTACTCAAAAAATGTCCAACTCATTTTTTATAC
>KE525345.1:954919-969674 GCA_000441895.2 Anopheles sinensis
AAAAAGCTGATTTTACGGGTTTTTCCGATTTTCCGGATTTTCCTTAGGAATTTTCCCACATTTATCTATCTCTAAACCTTCCTTGGGGTAGAAGTAACAAATCGTCAGAAGACATCATAATGATTGGTCCAGTCCGTTTTTGAGCCTTAGCGTCACAAACATACAAACATTCATTTTTATAGATATAGATTAGTTTAAGATCCCTCCTTTATCCCTTTAGTTTATTTTTGAAACAGGAATGGAAATTGGTCAATTTTGCTGCAGCACGGAGACAATTGAGTTGAAAATAAATTAGATGCTTTAGTTACAAAATAGATTCGAGTTATAAAATATTTTCTAAAGCTGTACACACGTTCATTGTGTAATGGATAGATATTGATATAACATAAATTATTTGATTATATGGTTTAGTTTTGCCCGAAAAATGTAGGGACTGGTATGCAAATTCAAAGATCTACTTCTAACATTTGAGATTGGCCTTGATTTAAAAGGATGATTTAGTACATTAGAGACCAACTGCACAATGCTTCGCTCACAATGCCTTCCCTCGATGACAGCTTCGATTTTTACGGTTTTGGTTAAGTTGGAACATGTTTTTCTGGGTCTTTCAAATACTTTTGTACGACTTTATTAAATCTGTGTTCAATTTTTCGAATTGAAACACCTTTCTACTTGTAAGATTCAATCCTTCATTTTCATATCTCGCTTAAAACACTTCCTCCGAGCAATTTTTAGGAATTTTAGTGGGATTTACTTTATCAAATTGACCCTACCAGAGCAATACTCTGTGCGCAGCTAAAGAACATGGACGCTTAAATTATTAAAAAATACGTTGACAAATGTTACAAAGACGCTATCAAAGTATAGAATGGAAAACATATTTTTTACTAACAGAAACAGACAATTAACGTTACATCAATTGATTGCATTAGAATCTTGATGATTGAGATTAAAAGTATCGGAAGTACACCTATTCGATGATAACCAATTATGACCATGGCAATCGATCAGATAAATACTTCTACAGTCTTATAAATTTCAAAATATAAAAATATAATAATATTTCCAGAGTATTTATATTTGAAAGCAAAATGTAGGATACACTTACCAAATCAATCTTTTTGACACACTAGAGAATGTTCAACACCAAATTAAAATTATTAATTTACTGTTGAAGAATAGTGAAATTACTTCAAAACAAATAATGTAATAATAAAATTACCACGGTATATGGTAAAAACCTCGTTTAGATCTTTCAAAGCTCCCTTGTACCAACATAAAAGCAAACAACGGTTTCTGAGGCCTACCTAATCTCTAATCGCTAAGCCGTGCCACGCACCGAAGCGAACATTTCTCCGATTGCGAATGTTGTGCAGCACGTCAGGTGGAAAATCGGTCCCACATACGCACCCACCGGTCGTTGATTTGACCTCGATTGGCGCACGTGTCCTTTGCACCTCGTGTGGGTGTGTGCCTAAGTGTGTGGCGAGTAGGCTCGTTAATGCTTTGGCTGGGAAAAGCGCCAGCACAAGGCAGCACACATAAAAGGGCTCGATTCCGGTAGGCTGGTTGAAGTGAAATTCCAATAAGTATTAATTTCATTATGTTCATTTTCCGGGTTGGAACCGAGCGCTACATGACGGGTTCGAGATTAATAATCCCAAGTGAGCCACCGATGGCGCTCGTAAAAAAACAAACCGATACGCACCGCTATTTGTCGTAAATCAATCACAGATTCGTGCGTGGATTTTTCACGGTTAATTACACGCTTTTCCTCCTCACTGCACACATATACTCGCTCCAGCTTCCCGGGGCAACGAACAACTGGTCCCACGCATTGTTAACTGCTTCACAGGAGCGTTCACCGTCCGTCGATCGATCCGGCGGTTGCTACAATATCGACGCTCGTCAGCAGAAATGGCCCCCGCGGGCTGCCATCAGCATCTCGACGGCGACGTGGACGAATTGTAAATTTTCCATAAAGCCATACATGCGGAAACGAAGCAATGAGTTAATCCTCCCGCTACGGACTCGTGATGAATGGTATGATGATTGAAATGTCGCAATCCGAAGAACGGTACGCTTTGGAGTGGAGAAGGAAAAACAAAATAGTACACCACAGCTTTCCCTTGATCCCTGACGCCAAAGGGCGTACGGCATGGGAAATGGTATGGGATCGGGTTTTTCGCCGACCGTATAATCTTCCCGCATGGCTTGAAAGGCGTAGCGCTCGATTGGCAGAAATCATTGATTTCTGCTTACACAAATCGTTGACGGAAGTATTGGTTTTTCCCGCGGCTTCAAACTTCCCGTCACTCGGGATCTCGCTTTTGATACACGTGTGTGTGACCTGTGTTGCGTTCTCCCGGTATTTGACTGTTCTCGGAAAAGTCCACACGAACCAGTGATTCCGGACTTTCCCCGCGGTAGACCAAGGCCCACTCCATGCGGCTGAAGAATGGTTCCCACTTTTGACGTTTTCCTTCGAATTCGAAATCTGCGGCGGATAAACGGCGTTTTCTCCTCTGGTGGAGTTTTTGTTTTATCTTCACCAACCGCTTTTCCGCTCAGCGAACGAAGAAAAGCGGCAAAAATAAAGCCCCAGTCAGTCGGCACGAGTCGGCGTCCGCATGGCAGCGTGGAGTTGATTGACTTTGTGCCATTCGAATGCTTTTTATTGCCCGAGCCTCGGTGGGGAGATTTTTCCTCCTCCTTCCCAATCCCAATTTGGAAAATGCGTGGCTTACATGGATGTTTTTGGCACACTGCAGGGTTACGGATTCGAACGAAACGAACGCCGCCGCCGCCGGTGATGTAATTTGGACGCATGAAAAACAACGGCATAAAACATTCATCGAGTGAATTACACAGCATGCCGCCTGCCCGCACACAATCACGTGCGCATCCTGCGGTAACGTGTGGTTTTTTTGCCTTTTTCACCGGCTTGGAAAACGAAAGGCCTCAAAGTGAAGCAAAACTCGTCTATGCTAGAACAAAGATTCGAAGTGGGAGGAAAAATTCCGACGGTTGGACAGTCGACATTCTGCTTCGATACCAATAGCGCATAGTCGACGTTCAAATTCCTTAAATGAACCGAATCTTCGAGCGATCGATTCTGGACGAGCTCGTCCATCCATCCATCCATCCATCCATCCGGCGCCATCGTCTCAGTGGCAAGAGTCGCATGCTTAAATCAAGATAATCGAATCAAGATTAGGGCGCTACGTGACGGAAAGCATTTCGAGCCGAATGTCTGAATGTGTCTGTGTCCCGCTTTATTTGCAACACGCTTTGCCAAGGAGCCCAGAAAGGTCCTTCTCGGGGCGAAAACGAATGTACGAACATAAATTGGCACCGATATGCTATTGTTATTGCTTTTCAAGTTATGTTGTGATTGTCGGCAGTCAGTGGTAAATACGTTCCGGAAAAGTCGAACAACCAAATAAACATTTGCTTGAATGTGTTCCTAGCGAACAATGTACGGTTTGGTTGTTGGAGGGAATTCAAGTAGTAGTTATGTTAACGGTTGTTTCTTTAAGGACCAATTTATGTTGCAAAAATTACCAAATTTATATTTCATCTGGATTAAGGAAGCAGATGAACTAAATTGATCTAAGTAAGATGTTCTCTTATACATATTAACAAAATACTTTTTGGATAAACATTATTCAAAGGTCAAACTTTATTCATCACACAATTAAAAGTGAGAAACAATCCATTGGAAAAACTCTATCTAGTCCGTAACAGTCCATCATTCAAATTCTCATCCTTCGCCCTCGCAAGTGCGGACGCGTTGAAAAGGATTTACCTGCTGAGTCCAAGGGGATTCGGAAAGGAAAATCCGGTTCAAAGCATTTGAATCGTAAGCACGCAATTGAAGCCGATCGTAATCCTGATTTACATCGTCATCCTTCTGTCAACCCGCCTCTTGAGAGGGAAAGTAGCTCTTGAACTTTTCCAACCCCTCGTCCCACGAGGAATGGTTTGACTCGTGACATACACCTTCATTCAAATCCCTCCGAGTTGGAAAAGTGCTTTCCTGAGGCTTGGGTTGTGATTGCGGAAATGCGTTTTCCCATGCAGCACGAGACGGGAAATTCGTAATTATTCGTTGCAAATTAAAATCGTTCACCCCGTTCATACTAAAGACGTGGAAGAGTCTCCTTAAAGGGAGGCCTGTCGGACACCCCGGATCCTGTTTCGCTCCCTGCTGTTCGGTGGGACAAATTCAGAACTCAAACAAGCGGCCGGATTACGACGACAAACCTTTTGGTCCATCCTCTCCGTCCTAGACATAGTGTCGGCGACCAGGAACGTCGCTGGTCGGCTCAATCCCCCAGAACATTCAATTAATTATAGTTATTGCTTTTAATTCCTTTTCCGATCTGGTCTCCCTGCTGCCGAGGGTTCTCCGGCGACCGCCTTTCCTTCGCGTCCATGATCTACAGTCCGTTTCCGTCTACTTGCAAAAAGGAGGCGCAACAAATCCCGAAGAAAACGGAAGTGATAGGAAAAACTTTGTCGCTCGTGCTGGGGTAATCCTTTTCCCGCCCTTTTGTTCTCCGTTTGCAGAAAACCCATTCTTCTCTAGCCGCTTGCTGCGAGGTATGAAGCATGAAATTTTGCGTAAGTGTCACTGTGTGCCTCCTCCACCATCCAACTACCACTACTACTATCACTATTTGTACAAGAAAATGGCTAAAGGTTTAAGGAAAGCTGAGGACGAAGGCAAGTGAGCAAACGGTGGTGTCGTACTTCTTAGCCCAAGCTTAGCCGCTGCTCTTCAGCCTCTTAAGGCGCAGCCCGTGGTTGCCGGGGCTGCTAAAAGGATATCTTGTTTCATCTTGACATCGTGGGTGGACGGACGGTCCTGCGTCCTGCGTTGTGCGTCCGAAGCGGGCTGACATTTGCTGACTCCGAGCGCTCGGTGCCAACGAGCGGAAAAGGATTGTGCTTGCCGGAGACAATCCTTTATGGATCCGAAGGATCGAAGGAATGCTGGGACCAGCGTGGGCTGGGAGGGGTGGCATGGAAGCATCAGCAAATAGAAACGGATTTTCTCTTTGAAACAATGCTCAGATTATTGTGTTACATAAGAAGAATTAAATCTGGGAAATTGTCCGTTCGCCTGCTTTACTTGGGGGGTCCTCTTCCGGGCAAGGGACGGGATTGGGAGTCTCCCGGAAGGGCCAAGCACAAGCACTCGTTCGTTAAGGGTCGGATTCGATAGAGTCATTGCAATTCGTTGGGACAATGTGTGTTATCCCTTTCCGAGGCGAAAGATATAGGACCACCAGGCGACAAACGGAGGAGAACAAGAAGTCGCGGAAGTGTCTGAAAGTGACTTAAAAGTCCTTAAATGAAACACATATAAAAGCGTGCCTGAACGAAGGAGCCTTTGGTCCATATACACGCTCATTTTCTGCCCCTTTGTTCATGCTTTCAGTGGCAGAATGTTTGGGTTCTCGTTATAAGTTCAAAGTTTACTCTACGGATTACATTTTTGAAGGAAAAAGCAAACGAAAACTAGCACCACCAGATGAGTTTAATATTTTTCCAACACAGTTTAGATGTTAACAGCTTTCGAGAGACAAAAAACACTCGACTTCGAACGTTTTGTTTAATGTTGAAAGAATGGGAATAACATTTCCAATCTTAAAACAATTCTTTTAATCATTGAAAAATAAAACTTCATTTTGGATGGCATTTGTATAACTAAATTCCAAATTTTCCGAATAACTAAAATCATACCAATGTGGCAAAACTAGCTGTTGCTTCAGAATCAGCATTCACATGCTCACGCAAACTCATTCTGTATAAACCATCCGTCAGAACACTAACTTCAATGCAGATTAAACGAAGCAGAGCCTGAAGAAAAAAGGAAACGGACAGAATTGATTCCAGAACGCGACTAACAGGAGGTATTTAAGCAATTTGAAAATGATTTTAATATGAAAGCATAATATTTGTTTTCTATTATGCGCGCCTGACGGGGAAGCTGATGGCGAGCGGTGTCCATTCAGCCGTGGAAAATCGAAGTGACATGCCACCACCCAGCTGTGCCCGGCCGAGAGGTTATGAGATCGGAATATTTTCATAAGCCATTACCATCTCGACCGCGACTGAAATGGAATGACGGGTCTGTTTTATTTTTTGTTGTTGCTCCTGCCCCCTCTTCGGCGGGTTGAATTCGAAATTCTGTTAGTTTTTCTTCACCACTCACCGTTGGCTTCTTCTGCGCCGCACGTCGGCACGCTCCAGGCCCCACGCATCCGGACAGCGATCCCGTTTAAGGCAGTAGCGTCTCGCGTTGATGAGGCCGGAGCAGGTTTGACCGGCTAAGCGCCGCACGGAAAGGGTTCGCTGCGCGAGAGCGGAGATATCCGTGGCATCCTTCTACCGTGTCATACACCGTGACAGCGATACACTTCTCCGCTCCAGCAGCATCCCAACCCGTGGTAACCGTAAAGGGAATCTCCATCCGATCACTTTTTTTCCCTCATTGGCATCCGTTTAGCTTCGTTCTGACCAACGGCAAGAAAGCCATCTCATCATCCTTCAACGCCATCGTGGACGGTACGAGCCACAAGTGTGTCCATGATACCTTTTAAAGACACTCCACAATCACACACACATTCATTTCTCGGTATAACCGTTCTTCACGATTTCGATTCCGTTGGCAGATTGGAAGTAATGTTTATCTTTGTCTCTGACACGCCGTTTTGGTCTGTTTTGTTTCTGATGGTTATGTTGAATCTTTACCCTTGCTGTTTTCATGTGCTACAGTATTCTTTTCAATATTGTTTTTACACTTGAAGTGTAAAATGTTCTCAAACTTTTCTAACCATATTTGATTTTAAATGTTTCTTTAAAAAATTAAACTTCTATTCATCTTTCATCCACATTTCCTCTGGTGCAACCAACTTAGAACACCTTATTACGCTCGAGTGATGCAGTGAACGAAATTCCTATAAATTTCGATGTTAATTTTTAGATGGCCTAGTTCCACTTCGGGAATGTTGTGCCACATAAATAATACGAATAAAAGGTACTAAGTAATATTGAATTTTAAATGAACTTATGGTATGTTTATAAAAATTTCTTATGGTAAAAACAGATGACAATATCAAATTTATAAGATCAAAAGCAATGCTCTATGAAAAATAATAATCATTAATCAAGAGCAAGTTTAGAATTAAAAGAAATGCGGGTGGGTTTAAAAGAATTTCGCTCACTGTACTTCTGCTTGCAAACATCAAACTAATAACAATTTCCCATGAAGGTTTCCCTTATCTTTCTCCTCTCTTCATGATCATACGTATAATGATGATGCTGATGATTCTAAGCCACTTATCAGCATCCGCTTGCATGTCACACGGTCTGAAGCGTTCATCATCAACGCGAACACAAAATCGCTATCTACGCCAACCAACCAGCATTCAGTTCAAGGCCCAGTTCCCATTCTATCTCGCACTCGCACTTGAGAAGGAGAGAGAGTTGAGATGATCTTGAAATTTCATTCCATGTTTTGACAAGGATCATTAATTTCACTACGCGCCAGCAAAACGTCAAGATGTTTGTTAAAGGGAACGAAGTGGGGCAAAGTCTCGGCCTTCAAGACGATTAATTCGACCAAAGTCTCCTTCTACTCCATTCCTAGAGGGTGGATAGAACAGCAACACTCTGGAAAGACACCGTTAGTTTTTGTTTTAATGGTGGTTTTTTCACCGTCAATGTTTCATTTTGTAGAGTCATGCGAAGGAAATCAATTTTCTGTGCCTGGAAAGTATCTTTTATCGCCTGTAATGAGCCATTTTTCAGTGACGAGTGAAGCTGTCTGGGGGCGAAGGCGGATACCATCGCGAAGCTATGTATCGTTTCTCGCATAAACATTTCAATCGCAATCGCAATCTGGCACTGATCGCCTATAATTCAATCCCGGATCCATTTCATTATACCATCGTTTTTTTTTTCAAAGAAAAAATGTTGGAAAGACGTGAGAAATGTCCTCTGGAGACAGCTTTTCACAAGCTTTTTACCAATTCCAATCAACAGGGAGATTGGGAGGGTTTTGGGGCCAAACTGTTTTCATTTCCCCTAATCAACTCGATGGAAGATGGTGAAAAGGTGAAACAACGGGCAACTCGGCAATCGCCATCGTGTCGATTGTTCAAACAGACCCACCGAGCCCTCGAGGACGCAATCAACAATGCATAATCTCGAGAAGACAGTTTTATCTTTTCCACCGACTTTTCGCTCGATGCCAAATCGAATGTTTGCATAATTCCACACGGAATGGAACAATTGCGACACAACGCCTACCGGGAACGAATGCTAGAAATATGTGTTGGATAATGCTAGCCAACGGTGTTTGTGTTAAAAAAGGTATACACCCTGAAAAAAAAAAACCCCAAAATGGTCGCTCGATGTACGAGCACGATTGGGCAAATATATTACGAATTGATTTTTCATCCCGAACCAAGTCTTGGCTTGGAAGTCGTGCACTTTGGCACACGGCCGTCGTGTTCTGTTCTACTTTTGAGAGCTGCAACCACCCCCTCCCACCCAGCACCGTTTGTGTATGTTTTCCTTTCAGCCACCCAGCAGGGGAGGATGTTTCACATGCTCGGAGTTTCGAAGATTATGTGGTCGAAAGTTGAACGCCCTTGCGCAAAAGGGTGGGGGGGGGGGGAGGCCGAATTGGTAGAATCGTGTGGTAAAGATCGGAGGTGGAGATCTTTCGCGAGTCTTGCGTCGACGGATGGAACCCCAAGGGGAAGAAAGAGGGCAGGCATAAGCTTTGACTTGGTAATCATAAATCACAATTAAAACTTTATTTAAGCCAACAACGTTTAGCTCTGATCGGTTGTAAAGTGTGTGCCATCGAGGCGAGTTCCTTCCAACCCGCCTCGCCGCCTCCCGAGCCCCGTATGTTGAGTGTTTCTTGATATGTTGCACTTCGTGTCTGGTCGAAGATCAAACACATGTCCGTGAGAGCAGGGCGGACGTGCCTTGGCCACAACGTGTGCGGACGATCAAGTAGAACCCGAGCTGTTGAAAGAACTTCCCAAGGCGTGGGGAAATCATGGCGGACCGATCGGAGGATTTTGGTCGAAGGGAGTGGGAAAAAATCAACCCAAAAACAAACAATGATAAAATTGTGTACACAAGCCTGGGACGAGATGAAATATTGTTTATCTAATTGTTTACGTTTTGATAGCGCGCGTTTCCTAGCGCACCAGCGAAAGAAAGAGCCGATGTTCCCGTGGATTTGCTTTCCGAAAAAGGGGCGTATGTGTGAGTGTTTGAGGTTGACTGGCCCCGCGCACATTCGATGAAGTCGTCCACCGGACACTGATAAATGGGAAACCCAACGTTGGGGAGGATCGCTTTGCTTTCTTCCCGGGGCCAATCGAACCACGAACTTACACGTATCTTCGACGGATCGCTCAACATATTAACATCGAACCGAACCCATCCGCAAACGGGCTCCGGGAGATGTTCTATTTTGGACTCACTTTGTCCCGTCTCGCTGGGATTATCAGCATCGCAACGCGGGTTGCTTGGAAGAAACAACAAATATGAACCGCCATGTGAGGCCCGCGTGCGGCTGTCAAACGTCAAACGCGAGCTCACCGTTTGAAGTGCGTCTATTTGCCCAGAAGGCGACCGGCGAGCGGGGTCACGAGGTCAACGCGATAAGCCGTTCCGTTGTTTACGAGATAGTGAAGCCGGGAACCGAACCGAAACAGTTGACAAGGTTTCCATGTGTTGCTCGCAACTGTGCTGTGACGGTTTTGGTCGGTAATAATTGATTCAAAAAGGGGGTGTTTTCCATCCTGTGTGGGATTTTGGGTGCGAGTGAGCTCATTAAATTTGACAGTAATATTCAATTCCATGACGCAATTTCACCAGAATTGATAAGAGTTTATTTATTTTCAATGAAATAGTAAAGTCAGATGAATAGACGATTAATTCTTTAGTGTTGAAAAGTCCAACATCAAGCGTTGTGGCGCAGTGGAAGCGCAATGAGCTCATTACTCTGAGAACTGTAGATCTAAGCTACGCATTGCTTTCTTCCATAATCCATTTTTAGTAGATTTTTGTAACATAGATTTAAAAAAATTATATAAGCTGATTATTTGTAAAAAAAACATGAATCTTTAGAGACTCAATTAGATTAATGAATCTTGAAAGATTCTTAAAGATTCATCAATCTTACATGAATTATGAATCTCTCAAGATTCATGAATCCTAAATGAATTTATTTGTGATCTTTCATAATTATTAATGAAATACAAACGACGATGCCCTCCTCGACGCGTTTTTTCAAAACAACATAGAAACAACTAAAAATTCATAAACCACGCAGTTTCTTATTCGCGAAGATTTCTCGAAAGATTCATAAATCACATCTCCAAGGATTTAAGAATCTCTATAAGTATAGTGAATCCCTGAAGATTCATGCATCATTTTGGAAGATTCTTTAAAAAAGATTCACATAAATGAATGTCGTCCAAAAATTCAAAGACCCTACTCTAGTTTATTTTTGTTTTGAATGCTTTTTTCACTTTTTTCAAGGATGTCCTCAAATTCAAGTTCGTAATGAAAATGTCGTTCTGTAAGAACACATTGGTTCTAGCAATACGGCATCGTCCGTCATACCAAAATAAATAAAAATGTCATTCTTTTATATCGCTTCGACATTTTACGATTCCTTCAATGTCAGAGGATTGTTTTATTTTATAAACTCTTGAAGTTGGACAATTATGCTATTCTGTTGGGTATGTACTTCAAATTAATTTATTTCTTTCTCAAAAGCAGCATGACGCAAAGTCAGACTGGAACCAAGAACACCTGGAATGCCATCGATAATAACTTTGGTCACTTTCCGGTCGCTTAAAAAGGATGGATGAAATATAATGATGGCTAGGAATGATCAGTCAATAGAGTCAAGAAACTGTCCTTACAGCTTTTCCGTTTCGTTCCGATTGTTTGCTTCCCTTGTCATCTCCGTCCTGGAATCCCTTTGGAATCGATTTTACGCTTCCAGGATGAGCAGTAAAATCTACCGACACGAGCCTAAGGTATCCCTGTCAAGATCTTCATCATCTAGTTGTACTGCGTATTGTCACCCAACAGGGGACAATAACAAGATGACATCAGAGGCCTTTCATGCTTCGAAAATGCGTCGTATGCCTTTTTGTTGGAACATGGTTGGTCTTAAAATTATCACATTCCATGGTTACACGGTACATTCTAAGGGTACGTACACCTGGACCGATAGGACTACCTGGCCATGATCCTGGCCGGAGCATGGTGTTTATTAATGGGTATGGGTATGTACTCACGCCGTCTGCGTCTGGGAAGCTCAACCCGAAGTCAAAATATTTTGATGAATTCCATAACCGACAAGGACACGACGCTCGGTGCTCATCAATCATTTCCATTCTGGTTTCGGAGAAGTTCCTTTCTCCAAGACGTTCCCTTTTCCACCATCACCGGGTCTGTGGGGAAAAGAAAAATGGTAAAACACGACCAGTCGGATTTTAACATCGACGTTGGCTTGAGTGAGTAAAATAGACCGCAAAAAACAGCTCTCAAGCTGTACGCTTCGTAGTACGCCGTATCGAAGAACTCCTCGGAGACTTCATCGAGGGAGGTTCATCCTGCCCGTCAAAGTTGTGCTGTGTCGGCCCATCCCAGCCGATTTTCGAGTCCGTTCAGCGATGGGTGAAAATCGGTTCCCCCTAAACCGCCGCTAATGGCTCCGACCAGCTCTTACTGCGATCTGCCTCCCCATCCGTCAACATATGGCGTTGGGACGAGCGCGAACAAAGGAATCATTAAGTGCTTTATTGAGATGAAAAGCCCCCGAGTCCGTCCCGTATCGAAACATGAAAGCAATCGCGCTAATGTGTGTCCCATTCGCGAAGGCCAAGCCACGAAAATCGAACGACCGTTCGCTCGTCGCACTTCAAATGCATTCAATTAGACGGCGGGAAATAAAAGAAGGTGCCGCTTGGAAGATGGGCTTTAGGGAGGATGGTCTGCCCCTTGCGAGGTGGGAGTTTTACAGGTGAGAAAATGTCCATAAAAATCGGTAAAGAAAAAGCGGCAAAAAAATACAAATGAAGCGACGCCAGTACTTCTTTACATCCCTTCCTTCCGCCCTTCTTTCCTTCGCAGATGAGTGTTTGTCCGATCGTCTCGCCTTGTGATGTTGCGGGGTCAAATGTCAAAAGCGCACCATTTTGTACCGCATGGGGAAGGTTAAAAACTCCGCTGGTCCGACGGTAATTCTTTTCGGAGCAAAAACGTGAGCAAATAATAAATGAAGCCGAAGGTGACAGGTGATGGTGAACGTGTGTGCATGCGTTGGGGACAAGAACGATTTGAACAAACATTAACTAAAATGTGTCCAAGGAACATTGTTGAAGAAGTTATATGGTTGATAACAATCTCCTCCGCCAATGATGTATTCACATTTCGTAAGCTTATTTGTCTTATGTTTGTTGACAGGTTTAAACATTCGTTAGAATTATTTAGCAGTATCTTGTTACAAGAAATTCGTTGTTTTGTTTAGAATCTCATAACTTAGAATATTGTTTATGAAGCTAAAATGGCCAAGTATCTTAAGCAAAGCTGTACGCAAAGCGTGTGGAAACATTGTTGGAAACCAGATTCAGTTAGAAGTGCCCTTATATTAGCAACGCAAACATAGCCAAGTGGCGAAAATTTGCACTGGAGCATGATGACAAACTCCTATAGATTCATAAAACGGTTCATTTAACATATTGATCTAAATTTTGATGGACATTCGAGGAGTGGAGTATGGAGCTTTGAATAAAAGATATAACGACTTAAGCTTAAGCAAAAAGAAGGAAAATCTGGAGATTTATCTGATCCAGACGGCCATCGTGGAGTGGCTTATTTTTTCAGTAGCATAACGTCTAGAAACATACTGCAATCAAGACGAATTATTTCTTCCGGACTTGTCAAATAACTCTGATGGAATGACCACTTCAAAGTTTGAATCTAAATTTCATCAAACATTTGTTAACAATTTTAAACGCCAGGGACGTAAAAAATGTTAATGTAACATATTAAAATACCTATTTTGAAGCTTTAGACTTTTGGATAAATGAGATCATCTATGAGATGTCTAATGAGATGCTGGCCCTGAAAGCCAAAGGAGGACGCATTAAATTTCATTATTTAGTTTTCATTACTTTTTTCTCATAATTGAACTGTTTGGTATTTCGTTAATTCTAAACTGATTTTGATAAATTATATGCAAAATGAGATACAATGATATCAATTCATTTGGTTGCATTCATACGAAAATATCAAGACAAAATAAAATAATCGACATGGCCACTATCCTGCCGATCACTGTATGTTGTCCGTGGTTTTTCTCAATAACAGATAGTTATAGCACAAGATTTTTAAGAATGTTAAAAATGACAGTGATGCCGGATAAAACCAAAACTGAAATCTGATGTAATGTCACCAATCCAACTAAATATTTGCCAACTAATAATTCAATTGAACATTATAATAACGTTCTTATTCTTAAACTCACTATTACTCATTTTTTTAAAGCTGTCACTTTGTTCACGATCGTTCAAGGACCGTATGTTTTTTATTCATTGCGAAAAGGATATGCTCGAGGAAACACATAGGCACTCGTAATGAGGATTCTGTTGGGGGTTTATTGTAACCTCCTCTAGCATAAATACCACATTTTCCACGAATGGCGAGGTATCGGAAATCGGAAAACATCGTTTACCCTAGAAAGGGCGGCTCGTCGAATCGAGTGCATCATCACCGAGCGCCCATCGTTACATGGCATCGTTGGATAAACGGCCATTCCTCCCTCCCTTCGCACCTCCCACCGGGCGAGAGTGAATAAGTGGTGCTGGAAGAAGTCAAGCATTGCGAAACATATTTCATTTTCCACTCGAACTACCTGCACTACCGAGGTCGGGTTGGGAAAAGGTGCCGGTTTTACCACAACTTCCCGAACTGCGCAATCAGTCCCCAGGTCCTGGCTCATGCTGAGCGCAAGTGTGTGTGTTTGTGTGTGTAAAAGCGTATCGTAAGCTTTAAGTGTAGCAATCGTTCATATCCGTCCTTCCGTTGTCCGTGCTGCCGGTTGCGTTATGATTTGTGTGATAAATGTGTGCATATTAAAGTGTATCAAATTCAAATATGTCTCCCTGCACTCCTTCAGTTTTCTCGACCACACAACAGCGGTGCGGTGCGGAACCCAGCGGCGTCTTAAATGGACTCCACTCCTCACGATGAACTGAGTCCTGGACCCTGGCAGGCAGCTTCCTGGACGATATGGATATAAGACTTCCGGGCGGCAAAAACCTCGACCTTAACCAACGTATTTCCGTGTGATGATTTTTGAAACGGGTTCCGACGTGCAAAAGGCGCACTCCGCTCCACCCATGCACACAGTTTCCCCTTGGCCAGCAGGCAGGGAGAAAAACGAGTGCATTGTTGGGCACCATTTTGCGAGCAGTTTGAAGAAACAACGAATGCAAACGGGAGCAAAACAAAGCGATCTTCTAAACACACGCGCTCGAAGTTGACACGCGGAGACCGGGGGAAAGAAAAACCTCGAGCGAGGATTTCCACGTGCCAAGTGGCATGCAAAGTAGTGTCGAGAACCGAGAACCATTCCCTACCGACTAAGCCGAGCAGAAAACTCCCGAAAGCAGGGTTAAAATATGAGAAATTTATG
>KE525345.1:983504-1004207 GCA_000441895.2 Anopheles sinensis
GTTTAGTGGCAGAATTCATAATTTTTTAATCACCACTCAACCGAAAAACCGAACCTGGTCGGATTAGATCCAACCCTGGCCGATTCCGGAAGCTCCCATAGCGCACACGGTGTGTGCCTCGAGTATTAATATCGAGGTTTACACACAGCTTAACGTGCTGCAGTCACGGGCAGTTATGAAGCTTTTGATCGCCTTTGAAAACCTTTTTCTATTATTTGGCAAACTGCAGTTTATGGCAAACACTTGAGGAGAGGAGGTAAAAAAAGGTTAGCATTAATAAAACCCTTGTTGTTACCACCAGCTGTAATCATTATGCGTCGAACGGAATCGGGTCAACAAAAAACGTACCTTTTCTGCATCCCCAAAATATTGCCAATATTCTATGGGATGTAAAAATTATTGCCTGAACTTGCATCTATTCTAGTGATGAGAATCATAACCAGCAGCGGCTCTGCTGTAAGCGACCGCGACGGGGCCCCGAGATGTCGAGGAGCCCCGACGTCAATCTGAATTATACAAAGAATTAAACTATTTTGTTAGTTTCTAGTCACTACAATCTGCAGAATGCGAAGTAAGCAAACGTTCAATTTTACTTAAATCTCTTACATATTTTATAAATGACTTCAGAAATAACGTTGATGAAATCGAAAGGAAACTGCCGAAATAACTAGCTTATTGTTTGATAAACCTTATGAATGATTCGACAAACACCAAACCAACATCTTTATAAAATGAATCTCATTACCGATGTTATAATTGCACAAATAGCTCAAAGAGTAGGCAAGAAGGAATAAACTATTGAACCATCTAAGATATTTGTTGGCTGGAATTTATCAAAAGAACAAAAGAAAAAAATTGTTATTAATAAAAAATCAGGCAAATGACATTGGTGTAAATAATTTGGAACATGAAATTGATCAATTACTGTACTGATCATTTACTATTTATCAAGGAAAATAATGTAGCTATTGATTCAGAAAATTGACTAGAAAAATTAGGCGATATTCACCCAACAAAATTTTAATTCAACGATTTTATATAGTGTTTATAGAAAAAATTCTGCATATTTCCTAACATTGAAATACTTCTAAAAGTCTTATTGACAGTATCCATTTCAAATTCCGCAGGTGAAAGATCTTTTTCTTTTTGAAAAGGGTAAAAAACTATTAGCGCAATGAATGGCTGAAACCAAATTGAACAGTTAAACATATAATAATGGATAAGGACTTGGTGGTCGACACATATCGCATAACTCTATTTAAAGATTTAAATCAAACTGAACAATCGTGATGATTCGAAATTCGAAGATTCGAATTCGAATCTTTAAGTCACTCTTTTGTGATTTAAAACGTTAAGAATGAGTTATTAGTCGTCACAGAGATTTGAATCTTTAATAAAGTTTTGATTCCCAAAAGAGTGAATGAGTGAGTAAAATAGTCCCTAGTCGCATTAGCGATTTGAATTTTAAGTTGTCCAATCGCTAAATGGATTCGAATCCCAAGTATATGAAGATTTGAATTCCTAAAAGGGATTCGAATCTCTAAAGAGTGAACGCGTGAGTGAAAGAGTCGCTAGTCAACTTTGGATTCGTATCTCAACGTGGGATTTCAGAGGCTACCGGCTCTTTTACGCGCTCATTCATTCTTTTGAGATTCGAATCCCTGTTAAAAATTTAATTAAAAAAAATTTACAGAAACTCTCAGAGAGGACTTAAATCAGTCATTCAATAGAAAGATTCTACTCACTCATTCTTTCTTACTCACTACGCACATCAATAGTCTATTAATCAGGATAATAAAGTTGTGATTTGTGAAGAATTATGCCTTGTGTTATGTTTAAATTAATTGCTGAAGCTTTGATGTTTTTGCAGAAGTGTTTTTCTAACTTTTGTCACAAACAGATTTCTCACAGAAACTTGTATTTATCTGCCTACGAACCTCTTGAATCAAGGCCTACGGATATTCTGCTTTGTAATTACTGTGTTCCCCGGCCGTTTGGGATTTATCGTTCCTTCAAATATATTTCCTCTCATCCACGACCACGTTTCTGGTGTTTAAAAGTATCTCTCCGAAAGAACCCGTTTGATGGCTTGCCCACAAGAAAAACCCCTATTAAAGAAGCAAAAACTCGTTATCTATACCACGCACCGACGATTAATCTGCGTGTCACCTTGGGCTCCTCCGTCGGAGTGTGTGCAAGGCTAGAATTGGCGCAGGCTGATACGGCTGCGAAGCCTTCTTAGCTTCCCGATAGCCCCAGGGAAGGCCTTCCTTCAATTCGTTTCCATCTGTTTTTGGTGCGGTTCCATCCCACCCGACTACCGATTATTAAAATCTACCGATGATGGCCTTCCCTCCTTTTTTTTTGGGTTGGTTCTTATTTCGAGCGATGATTCCAATGCACGGGAAACCGATCACGCGCACCGATATCTTTGGTCTCGGGGTGAAATAAATTTCCCTCTCTTTGGAGTCCGTGACTCCGTTTCGGATGGTGCCGATAGATAAACGTACGTGCTGGCCCAATTTCTGGCGTTGTGATAGGAAACAGATCTACCGGTCGACTCGATTCTGAATCCAAATCCCCTTCGGTAGAGAACGAAGAAAATATAAAAAACGGCCCAACGGGCCGAGATAGAAAATAATAATTAATTTGGATTCATTTAGATTATAATTAGTAAAGAAAACAAGGACGGCTGAGGCCGTCAGTTTTGATCCATTTCTATTCGTTTTGCGCACGATTTCGACGACCGTATGTGAGTTTCCTCCTTCTTCCACCATTCGGGGATCATCACTTGAGCAAAACGTGGATGGGATCATAGGTTGTTTGCTTTTATTTTAAGTTTTTGCTCTCACCACCCCAAAACCCTTCCCGTGGGTGCTCCATTGGAGTCCGGGGGCTAAACGTAATCCGTCGATCGACGGTCAAGTTGTTCCCTGAAGCCCCGAAGTGCCCGAGAAACGATACCTGCCGATCATATGCCATGGGCCGAAGACAACGGGGTCGAACGGACGGGGTTCCCTGTCGAACCGCAGGCAATTAAACGAAGATATTATGCTTAATCATACTTTTAACAATTTGTTATCTCTACCCCTCCGCCTGAGCAGCTCCCATGAGGTTCACCTGACCGTAGCGTTCGGTATCGTTCCCAAAGGCCTTTCGTAAAAACTCGACCGCCTCAACAACGAAAGCCAAACGCGAACTCCGTTCCCCGACAAGCTCGCCCAACTTGCGTTCAGCGAGAAGTGGTGGAAAATTGCTGATAGATCTTCGTCATCTTCATCATCACCGCCATCGTCATCGACGGACATCTCCGTCGTCTAGGCGAGGAGGAGCACAACAGCGTTGGAAAAAGGGATGAAAAAATGGAGGGAAAAAAAATCAACGACTCCGCCAGGTCTCTTTCATCTTCGCAAGGGGCCTTACACGCTTCCAGCTAAGCCATCGTCCTGGTGGCAACCCGTCCCACCTTTGCCTTCGGCCTTTTATCTTCTGATTAATTAAAGTATGCCGATCAATTTGTTATACAAGCAATTTTGTAGCCTAATCGTTTCGGAAAACAACAAACCGGGCCGATTGGTCGGGAGTTTTGGCCACAGGTCGCTCGATGTTTCCTATTTTTTTCTAGGCAGCTTTCCACCGTCTTTTTCCTCCCACCGGGGGAAGTTTATTTTTTTCCCCTCCGCAGCTTGTCTCTTTTGTCTTCGTTCGACTTGAAAAGCCCCGTTCAATGAGGTTTGTGTGTTTTATCCATTTTCAACCGAGTACTGATCGGGTAGAACCACGGTTTAACTCCACCCACCGATGGGAGCTCTCCCGTTTGGAGGAAAACCAATGTTCTAAAGACTTTCCAGATCATTTTTTTTCATGACCAGCCGGTGGAAAAAGGGTAAAGAAAAGAGTCATTTACCTTTCGATATGCCGTCATACGGCTCGTCAGCGAACGATGATGGCGGTGATGATGATGATGATGATGGACCATAAAATGCATCATCTGTGACGACTTCTTTTGATTGCTCGAATGGTCGAACTGGAGTCCGCAGTATGGTTGGCATGAGTTGGAGAAAACTGGATATGCCTTGTCGATGAGAGAAATTAATTTTTTATTACTTTCATAAATTTACAGCTCGTTTGTCGATGGCGGTAATGTGTATCGAAATTGGATAGTTTTGAGGCCAGCGAAGGATGAGACGTTAGGAATCGATATTTTGGGACGATTCAATCGATCAGACTATTTTTAGGCTGTAGGATTGTGACAAGGGTGATATTTGTTTTGAAATTCGATCAATTGTTTCAAATAAAACAGAGTCTTTCAATTGAACGATTGAAATAAAACGATATGAATGAACTGTAGGATATGTTTGATTTTGTTTAATACTAGTAACTTTAAATGTCTGTCGGATATTCGCTCCCAAGAAACCCAAACACGAAAATTAAAATAGTGACGAGTCCATCTAAACTCAAAAGTTTTCTTTGTAAGATACAATTTGTTTTTATCTCCATTACTTTATTTCCGAATCAAATCATAAATTTGTCAAAAATATTATCGTATATTTGTAGCTTTTCCTAACCAAAAGAGGCAAAAATATACCTCAAAAATATACCCTCTTCAAAACTACGTTCTACGTTAGTAGAAAAAATGTTACAATTTTATTTCTATAAGAAAAATCGTGCACAAGTTCTTGTTTGAAGAAGTATGAATGAACATAACTTAATACTTACATTAACTACCTAAATACACTTTGATAGCTTCTAATATGTAGAATGTCACAATTGAGATATTAAACTTCAAAACAATACTATTCATTCCCTCAGATAAATATCTCCCGTTTACCTTTAAATTTCAAACAATGTATTTTTCATTTACAAAATCGAAAAGCATCATTGACAACACCTGATAGTATCTATTTGAAGGTTTTGATTTTATTTCCTCTTTTAAAAGTTCACTTTTGCTACCGTTAGGGAAGGGAAATATTCTCAACACGCCCCATTAAGAAAAATTCGACTCTAGTGACGCAGGTGTAGCACGTGAGACTCACCACGTTGCGGAGATTACCTTCGTTTGGTGCCTTTCTATACTGTTTCACCCGTAAGCTACCTGGATCTGCTTCATTCCGGTACCTTCGTTTTCTTCCACTGTGAATCAGAAATCTTGCTTCTTCCCAAGTCGTGCACCATTTAACAATCGTCATAAAAAAGAAGCCCGGAGCTTGAAATCTTGCGTGCCCACGCCTCAACAACATCAAACTTGAGAGGCCGCACGCGAAAAGTTACGATCTCACCTTCATCTTCTCCCGGGGGTGAGGTGTCCTTGGTCCTTTACGGAAGCGCAGGCCGTCCTCTACTTAGCATAAATCCTGCGTACAGAAGTGTCCCTGATTGAACCCCCGAAGGTTTGTGGCCAAGTCCTGCGGCAAGCGACGGAAGACCAGAGTGTTGGTGAAATAATACCATTCTGGTGGAGAGTAAAAATTCTTGAAACAAACCTCGTGTATCCTCGTGATGGCCGGGCAGGAACACCAACCCCGGTGTGTTGATGGCCACATTAATGAACCTGACCGACACTTCGTCGATGGACCGAAGCGAACCGGACGCAACCCCCGGTGAGGTAATAAACAGCTTTTCAATTTCCCCCCAACCGAACAGTTCACTTCCCTTCGGGTGAAATTTGTGACTGTTTCCCTCAAGCTCTGCCCTCAAGAGGATCAGTGCTCCTGGACGGCAAATGGGAAGCGTAATCCATTTCTCATGGTAAATGTCACGATTTTAAAAGTCAAAATAAAGCTCGCCCAGTCGATGGTCCTTTTAGGTTGACTTTACAACCCGGACCCAGGGCATGGCAATCACGCTTTTGAGAGTGATTTCTACCGACAGTTTTCTTTGCCATTGAGGGGTTGGATTTTTTATTTTTCTTTACAGATCCGCGGCGTTAGTGACGTCGAGACAAATTATAATTGATTTGACGAGGTACGGGAAGAATATCTTGTGAAAACTGTGATGTTTTCAAATAAAACAAAATACTAGCGTCGAAAAATCCGTGAACCTCAAACCATACGGTGCAAAAGAGAAAATAAATAGATAAACCCTCCTTATCCCGGGCTGAAGGGATGAAAAAAATGGAAACAATCCTACTCTTTTTACTTTTCCGTAGTATCAAGCTTAGCCATCGGGATTAGGGGTGAAAAATTATATTAAGGAATTTGCGTTCACTTTTTACGCCACGGGGAAACAAATTAGATGCGACTCCGGTGCGTTAATGACGGGATCAGTCACGTGAAGCTGCCGTCCCGTGGGGGGGGGGGGATGTTTTCTTCTTTTTTCTGGAGGGAGGTTAGGGACAAATGACGACAAACAGCACTTAGGCACAGGCTGGTTAGGTGATGGATTTGGGAATCGCAAGCTTTTTAAGACCAATTACGACGCTAATCGCCAGATGGGAGGAATTGAATTAAATCTCGGGCTTATCGTGAAAGGTGCATCCTTTCCGGGGATCATTCAAATGCCTGGAATGAGTTTTTTGCTAGGAGTAAACATTATTTCTTGATGATATAAATTACAATACTGAAGCTTTGCACCAAAACGTCAAACAAATAAATAATGCTTAGGTTTGCAATCGACCAGATTCAAACTATTAATTTGAAATTTGGATTAGGATTTTTTAAGACTTTGTGGACCCTTTGAATTCTTTCAGATTTAAACATCATCTGGTCATTTCCTCGATAGATTTGTCTCTACTAAAATTTCGAGAAGAATTACAAAAAAATTGTTTTCAGCATCTTTATGCCGACATAAGCTTCTAGTGCGATAAATCAAACAGCGCAAAAGAACTTCAACACACCCGTACCCGAAACGGTACATCACATGGTTCATTTGCACATCCTGAAAACATCATAAAACTCCAGGACATCATGCGTCCGTGCAAGTGCGTGCCATATTTTCCGGCCCTCCTGTATGTTGAGCCCCTTGTTGAGACAGCAAACCAGCGGGAAACGGATGGCACAAGATTCAAATTCTGGTCAAGAATGAAGACCATTGCAGGACGTCTCACCGAACCCTATTGAGCCATCAGCCGATTTGAGTTTGAGCGCATCCGAAGGCAATATTTATCTGCTCGGGTTTGAACGGCTGCCAAAAATTCTCCTACCGATACACGGAAGACAATAGAAAAGACAAAAAGGACCTCACGGAGTGTGCACAAAAACCGACCATAGCTTCCCGAACGCAATTAAGTTGTAAATCTTCCAGTGGGGTTTGGACGGTTGTTTTGTCTATTGCAGGGTAGCGTAATTGTGCGCTCTTTACCGTTGTTCATTTTTCATAATTTTCTTGTGAAAATTTGGCCCCTTTCTTCAGGAGTATGGATGCAATAAGCATACATTTTTAAACCCAAATTCTTCTTAAAGAAGCAATCGTCCTTAAAAGCAGATGTCGACGATCCTCTCGACAATTTTCAAACATCGTTTCACTTTGAAACCGAATCAAAGGGTCACGTTTTTTAACCCATTTCATCCGTCGACTTTGAAGAATACCGTTTGAAAAATGGCCTTCGAATAGACGAAACGGTTCACTTTTGCCGATAAATTATCATTAGGGCAGCTGTAGCACTGGCACTTGTGCTTTCGTTCTGCCGTCCCGACCCGATGGATCATAACCGAGCGAAAACCCCTAAAGGACCCGATTTAACTGCACCAAATGTCGCCCGCTGCAGGCCCATCCCCGGTTTCTTCAGGCGGTCGAGTTATGAATTTATTTACGACCACTAGCAAAGGGCGCACCTTTGGACGGTGAGATCGGTTTCTGTTCTGTCGAAGGGCGACCGAGTATCGATTTCAAACCGTGCGACGCGGAATGGTGAAGGATTAGACGCGAGAGGATCGGTTTTCCTGAGAAAGAAGCTCGGAAGCCCGAAAGGGGTGGAGTTTCCCGCGGGGAGGCAGGGAAGCCAACCCTGAAGCCCACGCGGACGAAGGCGAAGGACGGATCAGTGTCGTTCATATTTATATAAAATATTGAAAGATTTTCTTCGTCTCCGTTTTGATTCCCCGTCGGTTCGACTTTCTCCTCGCCATGCGTCTTTCACTCATCCACTCTTCGACGACGACGGAAAAGGTAACGAGCAAATGATCTTATGATGTATTTTATTGCTTACTTCTCGATTCTCGGCCGCACACAACACGCACACACACAAACGGAAACGAAACGAATCGAAGGACTCACAACTTACCGAAGGCTGCGACAAACCGAGGCGTGCGACCGCGATTCAGCGGACAAAACTGACGAATCCCAACCCACGGTCCCCAAGCGAAGGACTTACTTCCCTGTCCAAGGATGGTGAGTGTGTCTTTCTCTCTTGGGCGGATTATAAGTGACACCGGAACAATGGTCTTCACAGCAGGACACAGCCATAATATTGTTGTTTATGACTTCTTTTTCGTTTCGAGTGCAACTCGCGCGACGTTTCGAAGGCGGACAAGTCTTTTGAGAAGCGAAAAGCCTGTCAGGAGTTGACGGGAACGACGGAGTTGCCTAGTTTTGCCCGCTTCACGGTGGGAAAAATGGAAGGAGTGTGTTCTAAGCGGAAACTATTGCTTTTCTCCGAACGGCTCGGTCAACCTGTCGCGATGGGAGTCGCATTTTCTCCGGGAAAAGGGGTCCACTCTGAACCAAAAAATTGCTGTCTCGAAAGAAGTTGATCTGGTCGTTCGATAGCGTAGTTAATAACCTTCGCAATGGAGAACGGGAGGGAATTTTGGACAGTAGTGTATATTTGTTTTCATAGTTGTCTTTGGTGAGAAAACATCTCGACATGAAGAAATGGTTAGACTGAGTCTAATTTAAGGCAGTATTTGTTGTTCTTCAACTGAAATGCTTCTTTATTGGGGGACAAACATCTCCGAGTCATATGGTTTTATATTTGAGATCAAATCCATAATCTAGCAATTGTTTAGAGCTGGCAGAAATCATTGAAGACAATTGGAATAAAGACACATTTTTATATTCATCCACAATTTACGCAGAAGTTGAACGGCTTTTATTTAAGGATTTAATGTCAGTACCTAGACTTTACGACGAAGATGGACATCTGTAAGTTACCAGGAATGAAATTCTAAACTTCCAAAAATAACATATTTACAGATCAATTACATACCTCATAATTCCTGGTAGAAATCCCTCAATAATTTTTCCTTTCACCGTGAAATTTGTTTCACTGGCTAAAACTATTTTCTAACAAAAGACATTCCCGGCCATCCAAAGGCCCTTAAACATGGAAGGATGATACAAAAAAGAGAAACAAACCGTTTCCTCACCTTCGTGGCTATTCATCGGTCAATCATGTGGTAAATCATGCGTCCGAGCGGTATTTTTACAATTTTTTGTTCTGCACGCCTGCACTGAGCACGTTCCCTTAGCCGGTAGCAGCAATGCAGGTACAGCATAATTGCACATTCGATGCACTTCCCCGGCGAGATCTAGCCGCCCGAAGAATTCAGATGCACATTTGAATGAATTTGTTGCATCGTCACCAACACTTACACCGCTCGGTGCAGCGAATGGTGCAGTAACTTTACAGCAAAGATGCATTTCCCCTGAAACGCATTCACAACATGCTGTGACATCTTGTTTCCCCTCCCGAAGGAGGGGAAGTTTTGTTTCAACCGTTCGACTGTGTGCGTGAATGGGAAGCTTTCGCTATAAAGTTCGGAGGGGAAGCGTGCCGCCGTGTACGGAGATGCTGTCAGTTTTCAACATACACACTCCAACCATGCGTCTGAAGGGGAAATAGCGTTTACAGCAAGCTGTCAGCATTTTTGGTATGCTGTAGAATCATGATGTTTTCGGTTATGCTCTGTGAAGAGATCGAGCAGAGTGTGCTCATCGGCGATTCGCGAGAAATAAACAAAACCAGTCGTGCGAGAGTTTGAGCAAACGGCTGCTGAGTAATGGACGGTGGAACATGCGCGTGACAGCAAAACACGCAGAACAAACGCGAGTTCGTTCCGAAGAGCCCTCCGTCTGGTTGTTTTGAGCAGAGGCAGATATATCGCTAGAACACGTTCGGCCCTTTTGTATTCCGTGCATTTTTTTTTCATTTCAATCCCTTCGAAAACATGAGAATCCTCCAGCGAAGGGAGAATGCGTCCTTTCCGAGAGCAGAACTGAGAAGAGCAAAAAGGGCCACAATTGTGGATCATCGGGGTTGGTTCTTGGTTTTGGTCGCCATCCGGAGAACCGGATTCCGCGAGCGAGCGTGCGAGCGAGTTTTTGAGCGAAAACGGTGCGGGGACCCTTTTGCTGGCAAAGTTAACTTCTATTACATTGCACGGGCACGTTCCGCACCTTCCCGCCGGTCTCCGGTGTCGGGGCCGTTATTGCTCCCGAAGCGAGACCGGAACTCCTGCGACCGGAACCGAGCACTCCGAACTGCGAGCGGATCGAAAAAGGGTCCGTCGCGCGAGGGGTGCCATTAGGTGACGGCGGCGGCGGCGGCGCCGGGTTCGCCTTTTTCCCGAATCCACGCCAGACGAGGTGCGATTTTACACCGAGCAGGGAAAATTTAGTAACGTCGTGGCTTCGGTGAAAGCAGGTCGTAAAAATTGGTTGGTCGTCCCCGGACGCGCGTCGCGGTTTTCGGGTCGTCGTTTAGCGGGTTCGTCGAAGTTTTCATGCTGTTGCCATTTGTTGGGAAAATCCGATATTTTCCGTGCGATTGTGGAGTGGTTGATTGGAAGTCTTACAACATCCAACGTGTGGCGTTTGTAAAGGTGCATATCGAAGTTAATATTTGTTAAACGTAAACGTTCAAACAAAATCGCAGGATAGAAAGACAAATTACCACGATGTATACGGACTCCTCACGGGGCACATTGATCGATTTTCCCTTTCTCGAGTGAAGCCCCCCCACAAGAGGCTCCTGTTACATCAGCTTAAGCGATGCCCCGGACACAGCTTCCCAAAGCGATGGAACTGGCGGGTACTCTTATGTGTTTGTGGGTGTATGTGTGTGGTGTGGCTCCCCCGTGGGTGGACGCGTGTGTTGGTCGCGTGTTTTTGTTGGCCTTCCCTTTTGTGGCCACGTTCGCCAGCTTGCGATTTATTGCGCGTGGCCTGTTTTTCACCTGCTGACGGTTGTGCGGTTTCGTATTGGCGAGCCCTTTTTCGCGTGATTGAATGAGTTGAGTGAAAGAGTGTGTGTGTGCTGGTGTTTGGTGTATGTGCGCGAGGATGGTGGATGAAAATCGACCTCAAACACCCCCGGGGTCTCAATGCGCCGAAGGTTTATAAGATTTCATGCTGCGAAAGAAAGGTTATATGAAAAACCGGGCGAGCATAAACAAACGAAATGAAAGGGCAGCCTTTCGGAAGAAAATACACGAGAAATTAAACACGCCTTGGAAATGTAATACAATTTGAAAAATGTAATACAATAAAAGAAAATCTCGTTCGCGTCGAATTCGGTGGAAAAACAAACACCTCCTCCCAAACAGGAGACGTGCTAAATCAGGAACATTTTCCTCGGAAAAACACCTTCCACGGGCGATCGCTTTTCGCAAAGCGAGGGGGAAATCTTTATTCACGCACCGAACGAAGAAAATCCGCATGCCGACCAGAGGGTGTGGGAAAATCCACACAGGGAAAGCGCTTTAGCATTTCAATGGCGGAGGGTTTGATTTGTTGTCCGTTTGATTTCGGAAGAAAAATAGCCTCCACGTCCGATTGCGTGGGGGAGGGTGGGAGGTGTGGGGGTATCAGTTTGTAAAAGCAATACCATTTTCCACCGAGCACCGATCCAAGGCGACAGGCGACGTGTTTTCCAAAAGTAATAACGTTTAAAGTAACTCCCAAGGCAAAAGGGAAAAACAAAATCCCGAGCGCGAAAAAAATACGCGTAGGTTGGGAAAAACATCCCGAGCGCGAAGCAAGAAAAAAGAGTTTTACCAAAGTTCTCATAAATTTTCCCTTTCGTTCCTAAGGCGACCGGGCGCTTTTGCGTCCCAGTTTTACGTTCTTCTTCTTCTTCCAATACTTCGGTTGCAAAAAGAATGTCGAAATCAGCAGAGTTTCCGCAGGGCGGGAAAAGGGATCAAACCACCGAACGAGACACCTTCCTGGTGGAAGGTCCTGGTCATGGAAGTCGACCTATTTCTTCGGGCCATATCGGGAAAAATAGCGGTAGGCGTACCGGGGAAAAACCCGTTCGGGGAAAATGTTTCCTTTTACCAAACCGTACCAAAGGCACAATCGAATACTGTGGCCTTTTTTTCCTTATCCTTGTGGAAGGATGGAACCATTCCGGACAATAACAAATAGACAACTCGAAGGGCGGAAGGGTGGAAAATCGTGTCCTTCCTTGGGTGATTTGGAACGCGTACCGATTTATGCTTTTGTTTTACTTTGCGTTCCTTTTTGTTACGTCTGGCATGGTATCAGTAATTTTCCCCAAAAACCACCCGGATCGCTTTTCCACTAAAGCGGAAAGCAGAAAGGGTGTTCCGTTTCCGGGGAACTCGTTTCCGGCCTTTCTTGGTTGCACCGTTGCCATTCAGCGAATCGGGCATGATTTATCGATGATTATGGCTCTCCGGTCTGCTTACGCCATTCGACGAAACGAAAACAAAAAAAAGATAAGGTTCCAAAAAAGGATAAGATAGTTCTCGCGATGGTGTGAGGAAAATTCGGTTCAATGCGACCAGTGAGGGAAGTGTTAGTGCGTGGAAAGCGTTATCCTTTTTCCCCCGGTGTTGCTCATATTTTCATATTTTTCCCACTGTTTATTTTCGTTCATTCTAGGAAGCGTGAGTTAATGGTGAAAGCGATCCACCTCGAAAGGTGCACACGGTAGACCATATAAATAATGAGATAGAAATGAAATGTGAAATGTTGTCGGTGGGCGAGATTTGTCGGGCACCGAAATGTACCGGGTGAAAGGTTGCCGGCTTCCTTCGACGAACACCTGAGGTCTCGGGTGTCAAACGAATTTCGGTGTGTTCTGATGTGGTGATGTTTTAAAGCCTCCCTGTCTCCGATCCGCCCGAAACGGGAGAGGAAGTGTTGTGTCGTTGGTGTCGTTGTAAGCGGAGCAGACCTCACGGCCGACATCCGGAGTGTAACCTGAGCCCCCGTTGGTGTGTGAATCGATGAATCCGGCCAACCAGAGCGAACCCGATTTCCAGACGCGGTGTGAAACTGTTTTGACAGTTTGACAGGTTCGTCGCGCGCCGACAAGGACAATCGTCTTCGGGCTTCGAATGATTGATGCGGTGCGTTAGAAAGGTGAGTTTTGAAACAATTATCCCATCCCGAAACCCCCCTCTTCGGTTCCGTTGTTCCAATTTTCCAATGCTTAAACCCTGCGCTCGTATTTTAAGCGTATCGAAAATCGAAACCGAATCGATAGCGATCGATCGATCGAACAAATAAATAAACCCAAAGTCAAACGAACGTTTTCGAAGCTCGGACCTCACTCGCACGAGCCACCCAAACCCCCTCCCCTCCGGGCCTTCCCGTTGCACCGTTGGTGGGTGGCTGCGGTGCGGAAAAACTTTCTAATTACTTGAATAAATAATAGAGAATTGAGTCTGCGGCATCGCTTGGTGGTGCTGTTTATTTTCCCTGCCCAGTGGCAATGCAAACTTTACCTCCGACTGACTGGGTGCTTCTGCTTCCCGGAGCGAATGCGGTCGGAAACTTCGCCACGGAAAAACGAAGAGAAATCCACACCAAAGGCAGTCAATTAGTGAAGTAGTTACTCGAGTTCCCGCGTCCCCGGAATGCAACGGAACAGATTAGGATGTTTTTGGGGATATATGTGTGTTTATTCGTGTGTCCACCTCACGCTTTCCTCCTGTCCTTCCCGTGGCGGTACGTCCACAGGAGCACTCGAAGAAAAAAGGGAAAAAGTCAAACAACCATCGGCGAGGAAAAACTGATGGACGCAAAGTTTGCCCACTCGGTGAAAGGGTAGTTTTATTTGAACGGCATGCGGCATGTGGTGCTGTTTAGTAATGAAACATGATGAAAAATGACGATCCAAGTACCCGGTGGCCGGTTCGGTTTTCGGGTGCTCTTTTGAGCACCCCGCGCCACCATGGCAATGTAAATGGTATGGTAATGTTGGTGGTTGCAATTATGTGCAGGCAAAATAAGGCACATGCTAGGGATTAGTGAAGTGAAATAATTGATGGAATGAATCATTCCATTGCTTTGGACGCAATTGGAGAAAGTATCGTTTGAAGCTTGGCTTTAAAATGTTGCTAAAGCATTATTTTTCAATCGAAAATTTTGTTGATTGCATAGCATAAAGTGTTATGCTGTTTAAATGACCAAAATAATATGGATCTCTAACAGAGGTCAAGAAAAATAATGGTGAATCACTTAAAAACTGATGATTCGATGAATACATTTACTGATTTGAAGGCAAATTTATATTAAATGAAACCACTAACCATTTCAATAAATCTCCTCTGCGAACAGTTTTAATCAGCTCAACTTTGTTTTTAATATAGTGAAAAACATAAAAATGGTTGTTGTTTAGATTTTGAACATTTGTTTAAATACTCAAACTGCTTTAAACAGTGTATTGAATGCTAAAATATAATATGACTTATTCACGAAATGCCCAGTACCGTACTGTGTTGCAGATCCATCATAAAATTAGCAATTCAACATTCGTCTACTCAACATTCAATTAAAATGATGAAAAAAAACCTCTACGCATCCCAGTTGCTTTTGCCTACTCCGCTAAAAAATCTCCGTGATCTTCAAGGTGCCTTCCTCAACGTTTCTCAAGGTAACCCAACGCCAAATTAAAGTACGAATTGCATCCATAAAAGCAGCATCGGCATCTAAAAAGACAAAAAATGGATAAAATGAACACTTTGAAACAAAAAGTTCCTAACCTTCTCCAACCTGCCAAAGCCGACACATTGAGGTTCGGGCCGTAAACCGGTTCCCTCTAACACTTTACCGAGCATCTGTTAGCGTTTGAACATGCCGCCAGATGTGCCGTTGTCCTCCGTAGGTCGAGCGTAGGTATGTATTTTATTTTTGTTTAGGATTTATTTACGATTTTATTTTTGTTTACAATTTCCGCCACCTTTGGGATGGGGGAAAGTGACGGTGTGATTTGGAGTGGGCCACCAGGAAAACGAGGGAAAAGCACGTCCGTACTTCGGGATGTTTTTTTTTTCAAACGTCCTTTTCATTAGAACCAGTATGGTTCTGATGCTTACCGTTCGTGTTTATCTTGGCCGGACAAACTTTGACGGCTGTGTGTTGTGACAGCATTTATGCGTTTTTTTGAAGTTACTCAAAGCTGCTCACCTTTGCCCCTTTAAGCTGAACTCCGCCCATGATCTTCCACTACGTTCGGCTTCCACGGAAAAAGTTTCACTTTCATAGCTCGATGGAGATGACAACGTTCACAAACGTCGGCCAAGACTCGGTTAAATGTGATGAGGTTTGTGTGCCTGTTTTTTCGTTCTTTTTTTGTTCTATTTGTCATTTTTAATTACATCAACTTTCTTCCCTTTTAAACTTGCCTCTCCCTCTCTCGCGCCGTGGTGCTTTTATCTGCCTCGCAAGTAATTATTCTGGTCGGTGAAGTATCTGGTTTTTTTCCTACGTCTCATCTGGCGTACCGTTTCTTGTTACGAACAAACTCACTCTGTCTTTCCCAGGAGTTGCGTCATTTTCAGCTATTTAGCACTCCACCCGGGGTCGGGAAAGCTTGCAGGATGAAAGGATACGAGTGGAAGGAAAGAAGAACACCGAACTCTTACAATAAAAATTCCATCTACAACTCCTTGGCCAAACCCCGCTCCTGCCTCGTTTTGTGCCGGGTTGTCGCAATGGAAGGCAAACTAGCCGAGTAACTTTGTAACGAGGACCAAGTTCCCAGCAGACGAAGAAAATGGGAAAAGCTCAAGCACAAAAAAAAGGAAAAAACAAAAGACTGAAAAGGGAAAAACGACCGGAATGCAATATTAGTTAGCGATCAGAAGATCTTTGCCAGCGTCTTTGAACATCCTTGGTGGATCCCTGGACCGGGGGGGAAAAATAGTGGAATTTTTCACGCCCACCTTTACCCAGAAGACGTTTGGAAGCGGCAAAGGGAGCAGAATAAAAATGGAAAAACTTAACCTGTAAATGGAAGTCAGCAGCACCTTTTCGCAGAGGACGATGAATGAGTCCTGAGAAAACTTTCCCCAACAGAATGGGAATGGGGGATGGAAAAAAGAGAGCAAACACAATTTTCCCATCATATCCGGGATGGTAGTAGTATGCGTTCAGTATGGCCGGTCACCTACCTTCCGGATACGGACGTTGGCCGGTGGTTCTTTGGTCAACTTTTCCCATCCTGGGCTTAGGTTTCGATGGAAAAATTATGGCACCGAACAATCGAACACACCGGCATAGTGGAAAGCAACCGTTCCTGACGATGCATTTCCTTCTCTTGTATGGTGCATCTGTACTTTGAACAATGGCTCAAATATATTTGAAGCAAACACACTCATACTACTGCAACATGGGAAGAAAATATTTCTTAAAGTTTTCCATCATTGGTTCCTTTAGGAATCTGGGTTTTTTCTTCCAGCATGAAAACGCTTACACCGGGAAAGATGTTAAACATGGTACGTGGGAAAAACTCTAGTGACGAAGGTAGAGGGAGCAAAAATGCCTTTCTTGTGCAACTCACCGACGTCGTGGAATTTGGTGGAGCAGAAAAAAAAACAACATGTTGAGGGTGTTGAAATATGTTCGCCTTCTTTAGAGACATGTTTTTTTTTGTTTCAAGCCAACATCCATATGGTCGAAACGTACAACAAGAGCTAGATTGCTCGAATTTGGGGCGACTGAGAGGTCTGTCTGTTTCGGCGCTTCGTAGTGTAGGTCAGCGATCGAAAACCTTTTAAAATCAAGTATCTTTGCAAAGACCGCAAACGTTAAGAAGCATAGAATAAATACCACAAAACATGAATGTTTGATAATTCAATAAAAAATAATCAAAAGATTCAGCTCATTACTAATTCGTTTAAACATCTAAAGTGATTGAATAAGACACAACAGGAGATTTTAATTCTTTTTCTTATAAAATTATTTGTACCAATTGGATTTTTCACCTTGAATTTCTGTTGAACTTGGATATGTTTGATTTGTTGTTGGTTTTTTCTAATTTAAAACATATTTCCAAATTCTAGTCTCAAATTTTATATAACCCGATATTTATAAAACCCATACTATATTGCTTCATTGAAATAAGTATGCGAAAAGGCACAAACACTTCTAAATTTGCTTTGAAATTGTATGTCAAGCTTGTTTTTTCAATAACAAGGATGAAAACATGGATGGTGCCATCAGTTAAATTATAAATATGGCTACAATTCTCAATGGTGAACGATGTTTAGGAGACGTGAAAATAATTTAGAATCATAAGGTTTCAACTAGAGTTGTGTAATTCCGATTCAGATTCATGAACCGGAATGATTCTTTGCTATCTTTTATGAGACTCATGATGTTTCTTGATTCTTCATGAATCCCAAAGATTCAGTAATAGCAGAAAAATAAACCCTAGAAAATCGAATGAAAGAATAATAAAGATCCGTGAAAGTTTCATGAAATATTCAAGAAAATTCATGAAGGTTTCGAAATATTCATCAATATTTTAAAATTAGAAAAGATTCATGAGTCAATATGATGCATAGTCACATGTTGTCGACCACTGCGTTTGCTAGAAATGAATGGTCGAAACTGATTTTTTCCCATCGATTTGCTTTTGTTTGACACATTTCGTGTTCCTCGTGCAACCGGCGTCATCGGTGAATGAGTAATCATGTAATCCCCTCCCGCTCAGGTACGATAACAAACAAACTCTACCGCCAAAACGTTTGCGTAAATCAAAGAGACAGCGTTGACTAGTGTTATCAAAAATGTCCGATAGCCCGACCGCCTAATCACGAGCGGAAGGCTTCGTCTTTAAGATAACGTGCGGTGCGGATCGTGGTTAACTGTTCGGGGCTGATTTAGTATCGTCAGCTATGGCGAAACCTGTGGGAGCGTGTGGTTTTTTGCTTGCGATTATCGCCCTCACCAAGATTGAGAACGTTGTCGGCAGCGAGACGTTTCAGTTTCCCGATTTTGTAAGTACCTTGTGTGTGTACCGTTGTTCACCGACACCTCGGTTTCACCGGAGCAGAACGTTCAGAATGAAATACAATCAATACTGGTGTTGTTATCATATCGTATTTCTCTCGCCCATCGAAGGTCGCCATCGAACGGAACGAGATTCCCGTGTGCGGCGGTTGGATCGTTGATAAGACGTTCCGTCGGTACGTGCTGGTCACGGAACGCTGTGCGTCGGAAGCTGCCGAGGTGAGGGAGCTCCTGGTGCGGCATGGAAGTGCCAAGATAACCTGGCGCACGCTGAGCAGTGGCGTTGACCGGAAACTGTACCACCCGGCGCACCAGAAGTTTGCGGTGCTGAGTACGTACGGGAAATTTCGCCGAGAGGTCCCATCGTACGAACCGCAACATCACAATGGCACGGTGCTGCTTAGCTGGGGCAAAAGGCATGGAGTTCTCGAGAAGACTGTGCTGGTACTCGCCGAAGACCAGGAACGGTTCCTTCCGACGTTGGCCGGTGATCTCTTGTGCAAGAGTTCCGAGGACGCGTTCGTTTTGGAAGGAGGATTAATCCTGCGTAACCTGAAGCCCTACGCTATGCTGACGGTACGTCCATCCGGGGAGTCGGAGAACTGTGCCAGTTCGGTGGAGTTGCTGGAACTTGGTGATTTAACAAGCGATTGGAGAGTGACGATGTTGCGGGAAGCACCGGAAGTGGGACACAGGGGAAGATCGACTGAGTCGGAGTCTGAACAAACGTCGGGTTGGTTCACGCAAGCCAACTCTCCGTTCGGTTACATTATGTACACGATCTTTCTTGCCTACACCATGGTCTACACCATGCTTTACTTTATATTGGCCGTAGGAAAACCTCCTGATAGTAGCGATCTGTGAAACCTTTAGCTTTCGAATAAAGTAACATCCAATGTACGACCATTTAGACCTTCGAACGCTTTTATTCTTGACCTCAAAAGCACATCTGTACACGTTCTCGTCCATATGCACTAAACTATCAAACGCACCGAACTAGTTAAGGAACAGGGCACACACCGCCGCAAACAGAGCGGCCGCAAGGGAAAGGGAGAAGCTGCTAGCGTCACCTCCCTGCCCGGTACCACCGAGTCCCGGAAGTGGCGTTGGACCAGCCACAGGTGTATCGGTACGGATGAACTGCTGCTGAATCCAGTGGTTGTAGTAGCGAGTCTGCGTGTGCACCGTCATGGAGTTATTCTGGCCACAGCCAAACCCGAACGAGATAACACCGGTGAGCAGATTGTCACAGTACATGCCACCGCCACGGTTCGCGGCACACACTCCCTGCGTACCCTGGGGCTGCTGGTACGAGGTACACGCCATCGAATCACGCAGAACACCATTGTGGACGGCGTTGCAGGCTTCCCGATCGGCGAACAGTACCGGGAGTACCTGAAGCGCAACGTTAGGGCCACCCTGCTGCCAGTTCCAGCCTACCACATGGCAAGTGGCCCCTAGCCGCACGATGTGATGGTTCATCTCCGCCGGTGCCATGTTCGGTTGCGGTAGCAGTGGGAAGTTGAAGTTATTCAACATCCGCAGGACGGCGATATCGTTCTCGAGTGTCCACGGATTGTACTGCTGATGGGGGAAGATCCTCTGCACTGCCAGGGCAGGTGCGTTGGCGTCGATCAGTAGCACACCGGCACGTACCGTCACCGTGTTAGCGGCCACCAGGTTGTTGTTCGCATCCAGCACACAGCTCGCCGCTGTGAGGACGTGGTTTTGGTTCAGAATCGAACCACCGCAGAACGACGTGGTACCGATGTGGACAGCGACCTGCGCCGGGAACTGTCCCATCGCGGCCGGAACACCACCGACCAGGAAGGGGTTGGCGTCGTCGAGCTGGGCCGCACTAGCCAAAGCCAGCAGGGCCAGGAATACCATCGGGCGGAAACCTTTGCTACCCATGGTGGACACTAGATATCACTCTATCTCTTACACGACTCGTACCTTTCTGAGGCCAATGCCGAAACGGAACTAAATAAGTCAAAGCACACCAGAGGTTATTACCGTCGTCGGCGAATGTAGAACTGGCCACGGACTTCGGTGATATCTACTTCGGTATCTACTGATTGTGATATCTGGAATTAGTGCGAAGGATTAACTGTCGCATTACTTATCCAACGAAATGGAATGAGTACTTGCCATCGGGTACATGGAAATTCGATAATCGACCGATAAGGTTGGCGTTCCAAAGGCTGGTTCAGTACTCGCTGAAGTTTTTGTCCATGCAAGTCGATTACTACTTTCATGAGTAAGTTTCCTTCCTAGGGAACATTAATTCACGCAAGGTGACTACAATACTTTAACTTCTGTGCCGTTCCTCAAAGATAACACTGTGGGGAACTATAACTAACTTTGTCATAACACACCGGTCAGGCTTCATTTACGTCACCCTTACCAGGCTAACAAGCGTGTGGTGGTTGAGAAATAGGCCAACCAGAAACCTGCTTCCTCTGATGACATGTTCTACCCGAGACAAGGTTCGTTGTTGACAGTTTGCCAGCAATTCGCCTTCACCTCACGAGCATGTTGAGGGTTTATGTTGGG
>KE525345.1:1016980-1058334 GCA_000441895.2 Anopheles sinensis
CGGACGTTTCGGGCCTTTGATGCACAGTGGTATTACGTAGAGGAAATTTTGCGGGCAATTTACCTTTTTTGTTTTGAATTACCTCATACTTTATGTTTTTCCATCAGAACTGAAGCATGGAATTGAAACATTTTAGTCAAGATACAAGATTCTTTTTCTCGTGCATGACAAATGAATGAATGTTGTGAAAAAAAAGTTGTTTATTTCTATTATTTTATAACAATTTTATTGTTTTGCTTCATAAACAACTTTAAAATTCATATAATTCTTCTATTTTGTCCTCACTAGTGTTTTCAAACAAATTATCAATAATGCAATCGTCGATTTCATCATCTGTTTCTTAACTATCTGCATATATTGCATCAATTCTAGCTTCAATCCATTGAATAGAATTGACAAATTACTACCCCTGTATAATGACCATCTTAATCAGGCTTCGGTATTTTTTTAACAAGAAAAAGGTCGTTATACACGCGAAAATACTCGTTTTGTTTATGCGTGATTTCACTAAAACATAAAAAAATAATTACAAAATGCAACAAATACCACAACCATCTACGTTTTCTATCATAACTTTTCCGTTGTTGTTTCAGACCGTAATCTAAGCTAATTTTTCTTTATAACTTTCACACGTTTAACTTTCCTGAAATGTCCTCCCGTTCACCCCACCGTGCGGTGCTGCAAAATGCGTTTCTGGGTGCGAATGATTCGCTGGCACGAAAGAATTGGGTTTGGTTTCGTCCGACGGTCCGCCTCGAGTCCAACCGAAAGGGACCGAATAAATTAGCTACCGGAAAAATGAACCCTAGAAAAGAAAAAAAACATAGAGAACACTCATCAAACACGTTGAGACAAAAAGATGAAAAACGCACTCCAAAACTGGAAACAAACATGGAGGAAATAAAACAAGAAAAAAAAAAAACGATTGCACGAAATGGTCGATGTTGCTGTCGATGGATGGATGGGTCGAAATGGACGGAAAAACGTGTGTTGCGAGACGAAATATTTGGAACATTAGCCGATGATGGTTTCATTATGAGGTTTTTTCTTTTGCTCCCTTCTGCTCCATTGTGAAATATTTAACAGCTGGAAAACACTCCGATCTGGTTTTTTTAAATAGTGAAGAACGTATTAAAACTGTGCGGCATTTAAATTCAAACACGTGTGCCTTGTGACGCAGTCCGGAAGTGGATCGGTTTCGTTTCGGTCTCTTTGAATGGAACATTCCCTTTTGCACATTAAGTAAATCATAAATTGAATAGCACATCATTCTGTGGTTAGAGTGACAGGTTCTCTGTCGAAAACTTCCGCCCCAAATGACCTGCTCATGATGGCGATATAATGTTTGTGTCACTTTGGTAGGAGAATTTGATTCGAATTTAAATTCTTGCCCTCACAACGAACACAAAGTATATCAGCTCTTGGTGGGAACCTTCGCTATCATAGAACGCAATATCCTAGCGGGAAAACGGTTGGCTTTGCGAAAACTGTCCTGATCGTCGCAATTTGTTTGAACCGTCCATTACTTTAAATGGCACTTGGATTTCGGTTGGCAAAACTTTTGGCAACCTTGAACTTCATAAATTTCGCTCGTCATAACTCCAGTTCCGGTTATTGCCCCGGTGAGAGAGCACCTCTCCCTTTCATACGTCTCGTCCCTCTGCAAGGTGGTCATGCAAGGACGAGAATAAAGCCTGTGGTTTATTGAAGGCTCGTTGAACAAAACAAAATACAAAACGTGGGAGGAAAAAAAAACCCACAACGCCACTGAACTCCCTCGGCTGAAAGTGGAACCACTTGTGGAGAAAAACGGTTCACACCCACACCGTCCTCCCCATTACCCCAAAGGCACCATCCGACCACTTCCGGCTCGGTGCGGTAAAGTTCCCCACCGAGAGGACTCTCCAAAATAACCAGTGAGGTTCTCCCAAGTGACTTCCAACCCTGGGTGAGGAGGTGGGGAGGACAAGGGGTGGTAGGGAGTGCGTAAGCGTAACTCCTCCTTTCTCTTGCGTGTAGCTCCTGATGCCGTACTTTTGTGTGCATGTGTACTTTAAAAATTCATTTTTACGACCACGTGGTGGGACAGCGTTTGAGGGAGGGGGTTGGGTTTTTCACCCCACTCGGATGGGGGGAAGAGTGTCAGCAGGTCAGCAACAGTTCGTTCCTACGTGCCCTTCGAAAGGGAGGAGGCTTTTAGCTGCGTTGGCGTTTGTGCAACGAACTGTAAGTAAGTCAGCTCATTCTAAGAATGGGCAGAGGAAAATTCTGCTCAATGGGGGTGTGTGGAGTTGAGGAAAATGGGTGAGTTGTCAGTCTCGCGTGCCCTCCAAACACGAGGACGAACGCGCGATGGTTGATGCCATAGTTTGTTTTTTTCAAAATCCGCCGGTAAAAGAGCTTTCCTTTCCCGGGGTGCGATTTTCACCGTTCGCAGGTTTCGTGCTGCTCCAGGAAAAGTCCTGTTGCCGAGTGCCAGTGTGTGCCGTTTTTCCCCGGTGCGTACGAGCGTACTGAGTGTGCACAAAGTATACACCATAAATATAAATTTCAAACCACTTCTTCCTCCGGCTCTGCTGCGACTCGTCGTGCGGAAGGACATGGACTTCTCTGGGTTGGAAAAATGTTTCTGCTGACTCAATGAAGAACCCCCTGGTTTGCAAAGAACCTTTCCTGCACCAATGGGGGAAATATTTTTTCCCTTCTTTTGTCCCCTCTCACTCCTGATGCCAACGTAGTTTGTATGTTTGCGTGCGCTTCGTGCCAGTTTTCCGGCGGAAAACGGTGGAAAAAAACATGGTGGCCCGCTCGACTGGAATGGAAAACAAGTACATTGTCGAGAAAGGATACCGAACTTAACGCCAAATGGTGCTACCTTCACCGGGAAAGGGAAGGGCAGGTTTCGCGCCACCGTGAAACGGCATTTTCATCCCATTTGCGCAAATGTTGCCACTTTCTTTTCCCTCTTTCCCCCCTTTTTTCCCATCCCCGACGGATTTGCTGTTGTTCGGCACGGCGAGGATGAGATGATAGTTGGAAGAAAATTATTAATATCATATCTCAAAAGATTAAGATTTTTATCGAGCGCAAGTTTACGGGCGGCAGCTTCAGCGTTTTTGTTCTTTTTTTTTCCTCCGGTGCGCGCGCGTGGAAAACTTTCAATTGTTGATCGTTCGCCTCCTCCCGGGAGGTCGTTCGGTTCGGAGGATGTGCCGAACGTGGCCCTTGAGGGAGGAGTGGGCATTTTCCGGCGGCAGATTTACCGATTCCAACTTGTCAGATAAGCCGAGCAACGCGTTGTTGGCGCCGTGGAGTGCTATATTTGGTTGCGCTTTTCTGCCATTTTCCCCACCGGGGGAAAATTTTCCACCCATCCGGGGAGTCTGTTATTTTCGGCTGGGCTCCATACGAAAGTGTTTTGTTTTCTTTCTTTCCTTTTTTGTCCCACTTCAAGAACAGGCGCCCGGAGTCTAAATCCTTTCCAGTGAAGTGGAAATGTTTATAACGAACGATTAGTTTGTCTCGCGCGAAGTTTGTTTCCTTGCTGTTCGCCCGTTGGGCTTCGGTGTTTATGCTGTGCTGCGCCAAGATTGGAATTATTAAATAAATTATTTGGAAGATTCTGGCGTTCGGTACATTCTTGCATTGGGATGTTCCTTCCGTGAGAAGCGTGCGTGAGTCCATAAAAACTATTGACAGGATAATTGACTTTACGATAATGTTCGCAGGGAAATTTTCGCTGCGTCAAGTTATTCCGCAGCGAGGCACTTTTGGTCCCGACAGTTATGTTTTCATTTTTCACTTGTTTATCGAGTGCTTGTAGATAAGTTAAGGGAATCGTTACGTTAAGGGTGTGATCTCGATTCACCATAAACTACTTAAATCCTTTGCTATAACAGTTTTACCGCGTGCATTTTACGAAAAGGGCAACGGGATGGTTCTTTTAGCTTATGTTTTGAAAAGCTTTTGTAAAAGCGTTCGGATAAAAGGTATTTTAATTCCCGGTGAACGATAGATTAAAGTATAAGTGGAAGCAATTAGGGAAAGTTTGTTCAGCAGCAAAGCATTCCCGAAAGTTCCGGTTTTCGAAATCGTTCACCGCAAACGGGCTCCCCGGATTAAAGCGAAAGAATGCTCCCCGGTCTTCCTACCGGGAAACTCGGGTGCCTTTTGTCTGCCAAAGGGAGCCGTCAGGAAGCTGGAAGGCTTATGTTTGTTAAGCCCCAAGCCTCCGTTCCCCTCCGTCTGCTTCCACGAACTCGGCACCTCGGAGCGGGCCTCTGTTGAAACTTTTCTAACAATTCCAAACCCGGACCGAGCCCGAGCGCCGGACAGTAGGCGATCCTTGGTGCCAAAAAAGCCCGTCCCCCCAGGTTCCCACCACACAACCCCTCGGGCAGGAAGGCGCCTGTCGAGTTGGTGTCCGCGTGGTCGTTTCGCAAAAATATCTAGGACATCTAGGACCGTTAGCACGTTTTTCCCCGGGTTTTTCCGGGTGTCGGTAGCTAAATGCCCATTAGAGTGCCAAAAAGGATGAAATAGGGACAAAGTACACACACACACACGCAAACATGTACCGACACAAACGGGACAGACTTTTCGCACGTGAAAAGCATTCTCCACGTGGGTGGTAGAAGAACGATCTTTCGGGGTTTTTCCCGTTTGTGAAGGATGAGGTTTTGGCTGGGAAAAAGGCCTGATTGTTGATTGTTTTATACTCGGTCACACACACACACACATGCACACACACACTCACAAGTTCCGTAGGCGCTTGTGGGTGATGCTTTGACGCGTCGGAATCACTTCACACGCGACACACACACACACAGGACGCAGCAAAACGTTGATGCCCGAGGGAATGAAAGGTACGATGCTGGACATCCCGAAAAACTGACCCCCATCCGAATGTTGGGGTTGTCGGTGGCGCAGGGTGGCGGTGTCTGAAATAGGATACAGAAAATATGTCAACGAACCACACGTTCACGTCCGTTTGCTTTCTTTTCGCCGGGCGACAACAATAAGAGGCTGGGGGGGGTTGGAAACATAAATGGCAAACATATCTCTTACCAGAGACGGTCCGACACGGTTGACAGTGATAAGAGTGTTTGTCTTTTTTATGAATCCTTCACATCGAGAGTGTGTGTGTGTGTGTGTGAGTGACTCTGATGTTTGGACTTGATATTAGCATTCTACCTATTATGATGCATGGTTGGCTAAAACTGCTTGGACGTTAGTTTAACTTTTAGGAAAATCTATTCTGGGAACCTTTTGGGGAACCCATCTTCCAGACGAGTGCCATGGCTTTAGGCCGTTGGAAAAACAGTGCTTGGGTGGCTTTTTCCTTACGAAAGCATCTACGAGTGTGTCGCCGTTATGTGTGTACAAAAATATTATTTATTTTATCGTCGCTGAACCAAAACTGATTCCTAACTGGTCGTTGTGGAAATGGGAGGAAGGAAAAACAAAATAATCCAGCTGCTCATTTTCCCACGGACACATGCTTCGACAATTTAGCTTCATGGAAAGCCTTCCCTTTCCTTTGCATTTCTTTTTTTCGGAGAGGCAATAATCGGCCGGCTCACGTTCCACACAGCCGAACAGCTTTGGGGTAAAAGACCTGCTCGAGGTGTCAGTTTGCTGCCAGCCCAGGGTCCGAAACTCCTTCCAAAAGTCACACATGCACACACACACATAGGCACTCTAGCAGCGTTCTATTCATTTCATTTATTTTCCGCACGAGCAATCGAGAAAAGCCCTTCTAATGATCTCCATCTCGCTCGCTTTCGAACTCTTTGGCTGATGGCTGTATTAAAGCGAACCTTGGTCAAGGAAAAACCACAACCGGTCGGCCGCATTCGGGAGTAATTTGATTAGGAGCGGCCAAACGGCACCGGCCTCTGGCGAGTGTATTAATTTGGCGTCTCATTATCATATGTCTTGCGCTTGTGGTCGGCGCTTTTCCCGTTGGGTTGAGGTCTTTCTCCGTCCCAGGTTTTCCGTTTAGGGATGAAAAAGCTACCCACTCGAACTGGGATTCGGGGAGATTATTTTTTCTTCCTGTTGTGTCATTAGCCAGCAATTATCATTAATATACCCAAGTCCTTGGAAAATTACACTTCACCTGAAGTTGTAATTGATAACAAGATGCGGTTATTCCTTGCCATTGAACGGATCAGATAACAGCGTTACCGATTTTTAAGAGTACCAACAAATAATTTCACTCACTCTCCTTCTGGACCGATTCTGGAGTTCTGGCTAAGCCAAAGAAAAATGGCTTTCATCTCTCAGACATCCATATTCCGGGGGCCTTTAGCGAAGCTTAATTTTGCCGTTCAGCTTCGACGTTGCGAAATTAATCTTCGGATTATCGTCGGAGCAGGCAATTTAGTCAATTTCGTAATTACTTTTCCCATACGTTTTCCCCGTTGGCGGGGAGGGCTTTTCCGCGGCAGCTTGGGTGGGTGAAGGATTGAGGGTTGGAGTAGATGCTGAGCCTGGGTATTAATTTTTCCTCCCAGACAAATACGCACACACACACACATGCACGTCCCGATGAACGCCGTTAAACTTTGATCCCGGAAAGTGTGCGGACTTCGGGAAAACATCAACGTGCCAGAAAAACGCCTCGCTTCGCCCTGGGGGCGCCTATGGAAACGCGCCTGGCGTGCTTCAAGCTTGTGTGTGTGTATGAGTGTTTGTGGGTAGGTATGGTCAGTGCCTAAGGGTCCGTTTAATCACTCCGTGCTACTGTCTGCGGTTTGGCCTTGCTCGGATGCTTCTCATTACGCCTCACGTACGCAATCGTACGCATAATCCTACACCGGCGGGCCTCCCCCCTTTTTTCCGACCCCGAGGGCCCGGAAAATATTTTCGCCAACTAATTGTTATTCATCCCTAAACCACCGGCCCTTGGGCAGTGTCTACCGATAGCGTTTGTCGATGGTGTGTGTAGGCAATGCGGCAATCTCTCGATGGCTTTAGAAGTATTGAGACAACGGCTCGCTACGGTCATCGATAGTTTTTCTGGGCGTGGAGGGAGAGGAGTGGTCTTTGCCGGGAGCTTCTTGTTAGAAGATTTCGAAGAAGAGAGTATGGTAATTAATTTATCAATTTATTTGCTCGAATCGGGCAATCGTTTGCGTCTGGATCGTGAGTCTCGTCTCGGGAGGTGAATACTGATGAGATGCGGCAGATGAAGATCGTCCTCCGAATTGGCTTATTTATTTCATGTTTTTACTCTCGGTAATCAGAAGGGTTTTTCCGATTCGAAGATGTCTGTCATTATTCTGCTAACCATCTCACGTTTAGTGTCCATAACAACCCATGATGTTATTAAAATGTCCAATTTGCCCATATCCAACACCGGTAGTACTCGATCCTTCCGGGAAACTGTAGCAAGAAGTCAGTCTGGGTAAAGTCCTCCGCGAAAGGACTCATCTGTTGAGTAGTTTACGGGGCCGTTACTGTCAGCACCTTCTTACATCACTGCTCGTGCACAAACTTTCGCCATTCGCGGCCATTTGCTGGCGACACCATCATAACCGACTTCAGCAATAGGAGGGCGTTAGAAATTATTGTTACATCCTGACGCCCTCCCGGGATGTAGCAAGGGCTGCGGGACGGTGCTGGTTGGTGGCTGAGAGTTATACCACGAACGCTTTATGGCCGTAAATGATTCAAATGTCACCAGACACGAGGCGACGATGGTGGGTACGCGTAGGAGTCATAATTCACACGCCATCTGTCCACCCATAATTCGGAACTCTGGCTTTCCTTCAGGGTCCTTGGGGTATGCGGGGAGGTCCATTTTGTTTTTGGGGGCGAAAGTTGGATACGACAACGGCTGCCATCTGCGAAAGGTACCCTTAGAGTAGTTCCTCCCACGTTGGCCTCCCCAAATTCCCTTTTGAGGTTTTAGCATTTCCCAACGAGCCTACCTTCGGGTTCGGGTGAGATTCGAAAGGATGGCAGAGAACATGCACACTCACACACACTCACACACACGCGGGACGATAAAACAGTCGAAAACGGGCAACAATGCGTACAGGCGGTAGCTGCTGTTCATCGTCTGGTGCGCTTTGGGGACACCTTTCCCTGGTGCTCTAGCGTCGGTTTCCCCGGGAAAATTGTCAACCGTTGGGAACTGTATCACATAAACATGCACACACACACACACATGGGGGAACCACGAAACACTCGAGCCTTGTCGAAAGTGTCACGTTTAATTGCTGTCATAAACAGTGAGAGACACTACAGCAAATCGCCCTGAACATAATGCTTGAGAATCACGCCGACTCGTGTGTGTGAAGGAACTAGGAACCGGGTGGAAAACCAGGACGAGCTCGAGAAAGGACTCGGAAAGAGGGAGCGAGGGAGAGAGGAAAGTCCTAATGAAGACAAAAATAAATAAACATCCTTGTTCGAAACGGAGCGCTGGCACGGTTTGCCGCCGTTTTCACAAGTAATAAAAATAACACAGTAATAAGGGTGAGTTTGTATGTGTATGCCGTTTTCGGGGTTTCGTTGCTAGTTTTTATCCTTATCTTCGTCACCACGGCCACCCTTTTCCATGTGAGTTGTGTGCTCCAAACGTGGAATAGCCGAGGACATTTTTGTTATTCAAGTCAGCGCGTTGGAAGACTATTTGTAGGTTGGTTCTGGGGGTGGGATTTTCTTTTTCTCTCTCCTGTGTTGTCCAGGTCCTCGCTTTTGCAGGGGCGTGGGCAGGTCTTTTTTTCGAGCTGCGTCATCGTGTCCAGCTCTGACGACCACTAACGTCACTTGCCACCAACCCACGCCCAAAAAGGGACAAACCATTCCGGCCGGTTTGATGGTCACTGTCAACTGCATGCGCCATGTTTTCGCTGACGGAAGCTGCCTGAAAGCAGCTTACTAGTGTGTTTACCTCAACGTCTGTCTGTTTGCGTGTGTCTGTTCGGTGGATTTCCACGGTAGCCAGGCTCGGGAACTAATGGGAGAGCTAACATGGTGCAGCATCCACGGCCGGACGGTGGGATACATCAGTCATCAGGGTTTTCCAGCGGCCTGGACCCGAGCCTCCATCCAGCCCAGGGAAAACTGACCGAAAGGACACGGGGAAGAAGATGCTTTGTTTGCGTGTCTATTGCGCTATGCTGACCCAACCCGGTCACGCGGGTGACGGAAGCTCAAAAACAGCACGCCATACACCGGTTTGGTTCGGGCTTCGTATGGGAGGTGGAGGAGTTTGATGGGTTTTCTCGGTTTGTCCGGTCGTTACGAGGACAAATCGACGCCAACCGCCAGCGAGCATCGTGGTTGACTTTGTCCGTGGTGCTACGAATACGTGGAGTGGGAGAGGATGGGAATAGAGGGTGGCGAATTAGGAGCGGAATTTGTTGCGGCGATGTCGCTTCCGGCGCTGCATGTTTGACCGCACACACACAAACACACACAGTCGCACACTAAACACGACGCTAAACAAATGTTCGCTTGGAGAATTCTGTTAATTATGACAGTGCTAACATTTCGTTTATTAACTGATGAAGTTGCTCTACGGGGGAGAGTTTACAATTCTGTCAATGATAAAGGAATCATGAATATCTGTTTTACATATATTTTGGTTTGGTTTTCCTCTAACAGTTATGAAAGCGAAAAACATGCGTGAAATAATAATAATAATAATAGTCTGAAGGTTTCCTAACGTGATAACTTTTTTTTCAATTTTCTCTTGTTATGTTTAGAAAAATATCCTTTATTTGTTTAAAAATGTTGGGCAGAGTGGAGTGCATGTTTATTGGGTGTTTCATAAAACACCATTTAAATTTAAATATGGAAGATTTTTGAAATGTGCAGTTTACAACTTTTTTAGTTAACAAAATCAATCAAAAATTAAAAACTTTCAGAAAATTTATATTAGGCAATATGGGCTGAAACCATGGCTGTGTAAATTAGATTACAACTTATTTGATCAACAAAATCAGCTCACTTATATGACACAACTACTGAAATCATAAAAAGTAAAATCGGATAATGTGTGCTAAAACTTATGTTCGCCGCCTCAAATTGGTCCTACTTGGGGATTATTTTACCAAGCTGATTTGTACACAAACGCTTGGTCAAGCATGGAACAGAAATTCAATAAAATCGAATGAATTTCTTTAAATTCATTTTTTTTATTTAATATCGTCTTAAGATGCTCGATTGTGTCCCTAATCATGATAAAGTTTTCCGATATTTGTTAATTACAGATTTTACAAATATCAATTGTGCTGCGGTTTTTAAAGAAAGTTCAAACAAGAAGAATATCTAAAAGTTCAGTCAATAGGTTTTCAAATTTGGTTTTAATCAATTAGAAAAATCTGAAGATGACCAAAAAATATTGAACGCGATAAAAAAAGTGAATCTTTGCTCCGCATCATCATTTTAAGCCATATCAGGCTTCATCATGAAACGCTCCATTAACAAACGAATGCAATCATGACGTGGAAGATGATGGTGCTATTCTTCAGCGCCAGACCCATTGAGAAATCGAACCCATCGAGAAGGATCATTACTCGCTACCGCTTTCGTCGTCGTCGTCGGCGTACGTAACCGAAGTTGAGGTTGCAGAGATTTGTCGTCGCTGGTCGTGAAAAATGGTGCCCTTTGGTATTAAATTCATTTCCCAGCCCTGGCATGCCGAAAACGGAACTCTCGAGGCGCGTTCCGATACAGATCGTCACCAAATCGGTGACGGAAGGCCGGGGGACGGGGCCGAATTTGAGCGTTAAATTACTTGCTTGCAATTTTTCGTTCTCGATTTTTCGTTCCTTTCCACCGCAACGCTTTCCCGATGGATTCAGGATTTGTCGCGTTAAAGTGAAATCCACCGAACCGGAGTGTGCCGTTTTCGAGGACTTCGCCCGTCCATTCATTCGATCGATTCGGTTTGCGGATGGCAAACACGGAAGTACAACACGGCTTTCGCCCCAAACTGACTTTCTTTTTCCGCACTGTCGGTGGGTCGGGGGAAAAAGAATGGAAGAAAATGATGTCAATCAAACATTTTGTGCCTCGTGCCCAATCCACCCCTGGGGGGAAAACGATGACACCATATCGATCATTTTTCACGTCGTTCGCCGAAACCGAATCCAGGCGAATCGGTCCGAATTGACGGCACGCGCGCTTTTCGCCGGCGACTACCGTTTTGGGGCTTTTTCCACGCTTTTCAAATCCTCCAGCTTCATTACAGTACATTTATTTTGTCTTAACGGTGGCCTCGAAGTAATGGAAACCGATTTGTAAATGTGACGTCACGAAGACGAGTAGTGGAACGGTTTTTTGAAAAATAATACCGATTCATTTTATACTTCCTTCAACGAGATAACCGAGCGACGAAGTGAATGGATTTCCACGGGGTTTGTAATTAACAATGAAAAATGTCTCACATTTCTTGGCAAATTTTAATGGCTTCGCTTCGGGAAAAGCGACAAATTGACTCGTCTTCTGGCATGGATGAACAAATTCGTTTGAGCTGAAACATTAATTTACTCAAGCCATGGTACATTAATTGAACCACGCCATCGCTGGAACCTTCCTTCAAGGATTCTATTTTCCGCCTACAAAGAGTTTTATACAGCACCGGGAAACTTTGCACTTTACGTTGGTTGTGCAATAAATGTCAGTTACAGTTTTAAGCTTCACCTGTTCCGCCCCCAAGTTGCGTAAGTTTTTAATGGAGTCCACCCCAAGGGAGGAGGGAGAAAAGGCTTATTCATGGATGTGTGATGAAGGTTCTCGTTTACAAAACGGTCACTCTGACGTTGCTTACATCAATGTCACATGTAAGTAGGAGTATGAAATTGGAACCCAGGACAGGATCCAGAAAAGCGTGCCCCGAAAGATGTTGATTAATTCAATCAAGCCGGAAGAAAGTTGTAATGCAATTTAAAGTTGGCTCATTCGTCTATTTTTCCGGACCCTTTTGTGTATTGTCCCGACTGTGTGGACAGTTTGACATATTTTGGTATCGGAAAATGGACGCTCGGTTTTTTCCCGCCAATAAAACCATTGGTGAGGCTGTTGTTTACTATGAGCGGAAGAAGGAGGTCGTTATAAATTGCTAACAGGCCGAAAACGCAACATTTTGGGGGAAAAGGAAAATTTTATAGCGATCGATGAAGCCATTCCTCCATTGCCTTCCACAACACAAAGCATCTGGCAAAATGATTAAATTAAATAATGGTTTCAACTTGGAAGTTCAGCTGAATGAACGTTTTGCACCATAATGCGCACGTCGTTTATGCTGTTGTTAATGCAATCAATTGCGTTAGGACACTAGGTGGTAAAAAAAAGAAAAAAGGAGAAATAAGCCAGTGCGAAATAAAAAAAAGAGGAATTCAAACGGTTCATGAACTTAACGCTTCATCCCTAACTAGGGCCCATAATTCACCTCTTCGTTAGGTCGGCACGGGATTCAAATTGGCCATTTGTGATCCCTCCAAACGAACGAACTAACCTCTCTGAGGGGAGGGAGAGAGGCCAGAATGGGGGGCTGATAATATTATGCCGCCATCGGCAACAAATCACACAATGCGTCTGGGCGGCTGATTGCAAATAGCACTTGAGGAAAAAAGTAAATAAATATATTAAACGTAACATAACAGCAAAAAACACACACACACCAACGGGAAGGAAAACGATTATTGTTTGACATTAATTTTTGCCAATTTTCTCACTCCCACTCCCAGAGCGTGGGCGGACGGTAATGATTTGTTGTCGTTTGGTCGAACATTGGAACGGTTATTATGGAGGCGCCTTTTTCGCCCCGTTTTTTTTTCTGTTTCCCCGGGGAAAAACGCGTCAGTATTTGTTGCTATTCTAATTTTTCATTCGTCGCTGAAACAAATGGGCGTTTGTGATGGTTGGCGAAGTGGATGGATGGATGGTTCGAGCTGGCCAGGGAACATCCATTCGGGAGGTTATGATTAAAGTAAATATCGGCCATCTCCTACAGATATAGACACACACACAGACAACACACACAGATTGCGATATTTTCCAGCGTTGTACCGAATTTATGTTTCCCGCCGCTAACTTCGCGAAACGTTGTCAAACGCGGCGAAAATGACATTTGACAGGCGTTGGTAAAAACGCATAAAATTGTTGCTCATGAATAATAAAGTGCCGTTCGAGGGCATCGCACATCGGACCGAGGGCCTCCAGGACCTCCAGTGGAGTCACAAATCCTGCGCTGTCGTCGTCAGGAAAATGTGACCGCAGCCTCGTTTTCGCAGACGCGACACGCCGAAAGCCGAGCCGGGTACTTAGCGCCGTGAAACCTTAATTTGATTTAATTCACACCGCTTATCTTATCGCACCGTGTGACGGATGGGAGGAAGGGAGGGTGGAGGGGGTAAGGGCAAGGAGCGCGGGTAAATTTTAAAGATGCCAGCCTAATGCACCGTAAAGATGTCGTGTCGGGGGACAAGAAAAACCATGGTTTGGTAAAAAGTAAACCTGAGCTGTGAGTGGCGCGATATTGCGAAGCTTTTGGGGAAAGAATTTCCAGTTCGCGGCTGAAAACTGAAATGGCGGAGGTGGTATGTTCCGGGGGCGGGGCAATGTGATATTTTATTAACGCCAGTGCCATGATGAAGCTTCACTTAAACTGCTGAATAATACATAAATTGTTATTTCTCCCAGCGGAGAGCCGTTAGGGAAGAAATTCGCGAATCTGCTAGTTAGCGGATTCTTTTGAATATTGATCGAGTCTTATTTCTACGTCTTTGGTTTTAGTATGAACGTTCGTGTTTGAATAAACAGGAATTTCCATATGTAAACTATTTGCCAACATGTAATTACTCCATAGAAAAAAACTTGCTTATCATATCGCCTACAAAATGATATGACAACCGATGTGTTACCGATCGGCAGTTGACGCGCTGTGATGACGCGCCGAGGTGATAGCGACGTAAATAAAAACAAAGGTTAATCCCATGATAACGCGCCCCATTGTTTCGAGTCACGAGAAATTTCCGCGATTTGTCATGGATTTAAATTCGTCCCATCACGTTCACGTTCAATGGATTCGCTCGGTGTGAATCACTCACTCACAAAATGGATGGATTGTGGCGTGTCGTGAAATTCCTCAACCTGTCATGGCGTACATTCCAATACCGCTTTGCCGATGAATGGCGTCGGCCAGCAACAAACGAAATTCAATTACCAACCCGAAGTGAGGTGGCGTTTTCCGATAAAGTTCAGCGCACGGTGCGGAAATGATTGGGAAAAGGGAGGCCAACGTCAGCAACGATGCGATGCGTCGTTATGCTACGGAAGCCGAGCGTCGAGTGCATCCGTCTGATAACGATAGCGATAATGATTGCTCCTCCGGATGGATGGAAGGATGGATGGACTTCAAAATCGATGCAAGTCCGGAATGCATTGACCTAGTCCATGGATCGGTTGTGAAACGTGTCTGAAGTGTCAACGAGAAACCTGGTTCGGGGCCAAAACCAAACTCCACAAACTTTTAGAAACAAGTACTCACGACTCGCAAGTAAGTTGTCAAGGTTTTGTGAACAAAAACGGTTACTCCCTGCAGGTCATCACCGAGGTAACTTTTGCTCTTACCTTCACTGGCGTGTTACAACTTCATTCCTAATTATTTCAACGCAACGATGTGTAGCACAACGATGGCCAGTGTAGGCTTGCGCACCTTCCGTAACAATCTCCATCATTGGTATCGACAGCATGCACTTAACAATGTGCGCTGCCAGAGTTCGATCGTACCCAACACACCAGATATTGTAAGTGTGAGGTCTATTGATTCCACTTTAGCATCGCTTTGAAAAGAGCCTAGGAGCTGGCAAATGCTGGCACCCCAAAATTGGGTTTGGCGAAAGTTTCCCTGCTGCGGTCATGGCGAACTCCGGAGAGGTGCGCTTCAATTTGCCATAGTTTGAACGAAGGCCATCGTTGTGGCAGGCGGTGGGAACGCAGGAAGTTTCCCTCCTGAAGTGGCAAATAGCTATAGATTCGGTAGCCGTTCGGGATAACAAATCCAATCAGCTACAAACGGTTCCAGGTTGGGGACCTCCTGGAACTCCCGGGAACTGTTGGGGAGGTTTGCAATCTCGGGTCGATAATAATGTCGGCTTGTTCTCACCTAGATCGAACGGAACATGGTTAGCGTCCCACTCCTCGAACCGGGAGAACCTTGGTCCTTTCGGTCCATCGCATTCCACACCCAGGAAGATGCCATTCATGGCCGATTGCACACTCGAGACGGACATTTGCAACGAGCGTTAGGTCAGGTTCGTTAATATTTCTCCACCTTCACGCCCGAGTGCGCACTCGAGGAAAGGTGCGTATGGCCGAACGCGCAGGTCGGCTGGGGGGCGTAAGTAAATTTTATCATGTAATTAATTGTTGCACCATCTGTACCACTCTCTCCACCTTCTACCATCCACGATCGTTACCTTTTCAACCTAATGTGGTTCAATCAATCGTTTGCTGTTTCTCGGTCCGTCCACCACCCGGACTCTGACCGGCAAACGAAGGCAATCAGTGCCGTCATTAAACAGTCACAGGATGTTTCGAGTGACGTGTTCAACCGAGTCAACAACGGGAGCGAATGCCATTGCCGACATGCTTGGGACGCAATGTTAACAACGTTGTATGCAAGGAGCCAGAACAGATTTGAATTTATTAGGTGCAGGGCACCTGGGAAGATCGTAATTTTCCGATTTCCATTAGCGACGTTGAATTATTTGATTTATCAAGCCGCTACTGTTTACTTCGTGCGTTGGTTTGTTAGGCAAGCCGTTGAACGGTATAAATTAAATTTTTGGTATGGTCAATTGCCGGGTTTAGAAATTCAATTGATTTCGAAAATTTTATTTACTTCAACAAAGAGAAATTCCTGATAAGAAAGTATATGATTCTAATAGTCGTGATGGTAAATATGACTAACAGCGATATTTATTTTCTCTTTTTAGGTAAGAATCCTGATCAACACAACACTTAGAAGAGTGGACATGTTTTGCAAAGTTTCGTCCCAAAGAAGACTTTCTGAAGGTTAGATTTTGTGATTACAGCCACTTTCTCCGAGTCGTTAAATTCTTCTTATGTTAAGGGTAGAATGGTGAAACATTTAGAGTAAATCGTATAAAAAGGTGAAAAAGTACTCTTCAAATGGTCGCCCGAAGCTGGTACTGTAAGTTAGTTAGTTTTAATCAAGTTTCTCAAGCGAAAGTGAAAAACTCATCATAGTCGAAACCCTCGTCTAAGGCTAGAGAAAATGGGAAAGTTACTGCAACCGATGCTGTTCGTGATGTTGATGATGATGATGATGACGATGGTGACGTTGATGAAGATGCATCCCTTCGGAAGATCGGTAGCAATTTAGTAAAAATCTTTTCCCAACGCGACGCCCACGCTAGGCGAGGAAAAATGCTCATTTCAGTTAGAAATAAGAAACACCCACCGCCTGGTTGGAAAAGCATCCGAACCTTGCAGAACGAAGCGGCAGCACAACCTTTCAGGCGGACGGCGAAAAGAATGCAACAAGGGCGCATTTTCCTGTCCCGCCCCCTCCGCCTGAAGGTGTGCACCTTCCTTGTGCAGGTGATTTTTATTGCTTTCCATCTCATCTTCTCATCGTACCGCGCAGATGGAAATCTGCACCATCTCATCGGGGGAATGGATTTTTCGCCATACGGCTCCATAAATATTTCCCAGCACCAGTTTTTTGTTTGGTTGCCCTTTTCTGCACGGCAAACGGTGGGAGTCAAGTGTTGGTGAAAAATGGAAAAAAGGAAAGTGTTATTGCAAAAAGTTGTTGATGGAATGATGCACACGTTTATTTTCACCTTCATCCCGGTGCTGCTTTTCGCATATTTTAATCCTTTGTCGGAGCCTCAGAGAGGAGGTTTTGAGATTGCAATCGCTGTCTGGAGAGTTCGGGCCCGTGCTTCCAAGCGTTCTCACACAAGGGAATGTTTGTTAGACATTTAAATTCCTTCGGAGAAAAGCAGTTTGATATTTATTTTCCCAAACATTCTCAAAGGGATATGAGCTTATCGTATCGTACGGGCGGCTTAAAGCCAATCCCAAAAGAAAGGGACCAAAAACCGAACCGCCAAATTGGTCGAGTGTATGAAACCACCATCCATCACTCGCCCTGCAACGGCGTGGAGACGCGCGTGTTCGCGAGAGGCATTGGATGGGTGGAAAATGCCACGGAAAAATCATGGCACCTTGTCCGCCATTCCTCTTCGAGTTTATGTGCGAGTGTGTGAACAAATTCGGCAGCGAGATTCATTGGCCGCGGTCTGCGTGAGTGGGGTGTGTGTATGTGTGTTTCGGAAGCGAGTGTGAAAAAGCACACTTTTCCAGCCAGGGCCGGGCATTTTTCGGGACATGCTTGCGTGCAAACGAACCTCGCGTCGGGCGTGAATTTTTTTATTTATCTATTTCTCTTCCCTGCTTCGTGAAAAGGCCTTTTCGATGCCATTTTTCTCGTTCCCGGAAGCCCATGGAAAATGAGCTTCGAGAGCGGAACAAACCACATCCTTCCTCCAACTCCTCCTCTTCGCAGGCCATGCCATTAGCGTTCGTCCTGCACAACTGCGTGACGATAAAATACGATGATGATGTGTCTTTTAATGGTTTTCACTTTTCTTCATTACTGCGCCTGACCGTGAACTAGTTGCCAGGGGAAAAAGTGAGACCACCAGGTACGGGTGGGAGGGCGGTGTCCTTGGCTGCGATTAAATTTATGCTCGGTATATTGTTTCTGTCCTTCTGGTGAACGGTGGTCCAGTCACCGATCCATCTTTTTCGGCCATTCATTTGCAGCTCCGCAGGACGCAGATTTATGTCCAGCCCGGCTACCGCACATGATTTTTGTGGTAAAAGACACTTTTACCGATATTACCATGAGTCAGTCCGGTGTGGGATGGGAAAATTCCGTCCAGAATGACGCTGGAAAAACGCGTCACAGGCGAATTAAACGAACCAAAGCTAACGAAATGGGCCAATGAAGGCGATAAGCAGCTCGGGATGAAATGGAGAAAAATAAATAGCGGGTAATTCCGTGGTGGTGAGTTGAGAGAAAGTCGTAACAAGGACGATGACGCTGGTTGTGCAATATTTAATATGCAAGGCGGCCTGAGAGTTTTGTTGGATTGATTTAAAAAAGGAGCTTAAGAGTAGTTATATTTTAAATCATAATTATTTAGAACTCTTTAGATCCGACCTGTGACTTTAAACTTATCCCTAAAGTACTATTTCATATGTATTGCTATTATTTTTCTTTAAATACTTTCTTATTTAGTTATATCTCCAATTTATTTTAAGTATTTCTAACGTATCATGTCTTTTTCATGGCACTATAGCCAAGATTGATTTATTTTAAATCGAAACAAAATATTTTCTTCGATTTTTTAAATTTTGATGCTTCACAATTTCTTGTTTACAGCCAACAATTCGTATTGGAATGGTTTACCTTTATTTCGATTTGAAAATAAAGTTTTTGTTGCATAAAATTAACATTTTCAACTTGTAAGAGTAACATCAAATTGAACTTGCAGATGATACATTTTTTCTATAAATATAAAAAACATGTTAATTTTTATTGCATTTTTCAAATAACAGCATAGACCTCTAAATACTCAGAAAGAAAAATATTTACAGTGTTGAACAAACTCTTAATTTTTTTTTCGGTCACTCGTTTGTTGTCAAATACTTTCACCATAAAGCATGAGTTTTCTGCTCGGAAAGCGACCCACACAGCAACCCAATCGTTTCGTCTCATTAAACGTAGACAGTCGAACAGTCGAGCCCTGCTCCGAGCGCTTGTTACACCAACAAATAAATAACACAAATTTTCCGTCTTTAGTCACGTATGCAAACACTCGTCGGAAGGCTCCGTTAAAAAAGAACTACAAAACTATCCAACATCCGAGCACGGCGTGGTTCGGTACAAAGGGCTCGTGTCCCAACTATGTCGACATGGCCGCGCATAAATACACCGAGAACCGAAAAACGGGTGAGATTTCGATTTGGAAACCCCGTTTGCCCTCTCGGGTCGAGGGCTGGAGAGGAGGATTTGTTTCGAGTGGTGATTACGGAGGTAGAGCGAAAAATCCTTCCCGAGCGCGCCGATGGCGAGTGGAATGATATGTTTTAATGAATATTACGGAACGCTCCTCCTCGGGGTGGTTCCTCGGAAGGCCTCTTCGAAGCATCTTCATTTTGAAAATCCCCAAAACTGGCCACTTGAGCACAGATTTCCCCTTGACCCAGTGGGGCGGGAAAAAGCTTTTATCTTTCCGATTCTCCAGCTCCGATTGTCGTTAGTAATTAGGAAAAGTGCTCTCGGGACCGGGCAAGGCCTGTGTACGTTTCATTAAAAATTATTCCAACCGACCATGTACCGGTACCAACTTCACCCGGATCCCAGTTGTTCTGCGGTTTGGAGGCTCGCAGGCATTGCCACACGAAAAACACACAACCATGCAGAGTTATTGCCCTCCGGGGGGCTCCCGAATCATGGGTGGGAAGGGAAAACTCACTCGATCTCCGAGGACCACCAAATCGCCGTCAAGTGTCGCACGGCCCGGGCCATAAATATGGTCAACTTTTCACCGGAACTCCTTGGCCGTAGCCGCTATCTGCTCGTGTCCGGTGTGGGCGACGGATCGCTAAGAGCCAGCGTTTTCCCCCGGAAAACTCTCGAAACAAACGCGAATGGCCTAATGGCTTTTTCAAATAACCAGCCCAGCAGACCGGGGAGGGTTTTCTTTCCGGTTCGGCAACCGCCAAATGTTTCGGAGGGTTTTCCACTCTCCCCAGGGGAGGGTAGCCGTTCTGCAACTCGGATCAAGGGTACCAGTTTTCCACGGGCTTTCGAGGGGTTTGCCGAAACCGTAGGTTGAGTCCCCGAGCGACGCACTCGACACTCGACCCATCCGATTAGCGTAGGCTAATCGAGGTAAAATGTCACAGTATTATGGTAATTAACTTTTCGTGGCTTCCCACTTGGTGTAGTGCGCTCCATTTTCCGGCGTGGCTCTTTGGAGGTTGGTCGGTTAGAGCTCGCTAAACGATAGGCAGAGCCGATATTGGAGCGATAACGGTCCGAACCCAACGTCACAATAGTTAATGCACTGAACGAGTATTCTTTTCTCCGGGTTTGACAGTTTTCCGGTTGATCAGTTCTTTCCTCCCACGGCTTTTCTTTTTTTTTGTAGTCCAATGTAAACAGGTCGCTTTCCGCTGCAGACGGGTCATACATCTTTAATAAGATTTATCGATCTCCCGATCCCGGTGTAAAGCGTCTGAGATGAACGTGTGGATGTGAGAAAGTAAAAGAAGGAAACCCACCCAACGCGTGACACCTACTGATACCCACCCAGGAATCGCCCAGGTGAGGAGTTGACCCAAAAAAGAAGTCTCGAAGAAAGACTGTTCAGAAGCATCGCCCTCGGTATGGTGTGTGTCAATATTGATTTTCGAACTGAACCGAATTGAGATGAGCTTGTGCCCTCCCCACTTCCACCCCGTATCCCTTGAGTTGTCTGCTTCCTTCGATCGATGAACGGAAACGAATGGAAGAAAAAATCGAAAACGGAATATTGGAAACCCGGTCCTTCTTCCAACTGGAGCGTCTCGGGTGTGTTCCAGACGGCAGAAAAGAAGCAACTTGACGTCTAGTGGTTTTCTCGTACGTGTCAGTCATTGATCGTGTCAGCACACACACACACACCCACACCCACACCCAGGGTACGCGAAGTCGTCCTCGGCGTCGTAAGTGGTGAGCTTTCGAATGGGTCGGAAAATATTTATGCTGTACTAAATTTCTTGTTTGCCTAAGCACTGCCACAGGAGGTGTCGGTGGAAAAGGGTCGCACGGGCGTCTGGCCCTATTCTGTGTGTGTGTGTGTGTGTGAGCATACACTCCATACCCTCCCTTTGAACAGCCCCCTTGGGCAGGCTTCGGGACACGTTTTCCTTTTACGTCTCGCCTCGTGTGCCGGTGGAAGAAATCAAATCGCCCGCTTTCAAAAGCCAGCACGTGTGTGTGTGGGAGTACCTCGCCAAAGGGATGGGCAAGTACGTGCCCATGTCGAGGACACATGTGAAAGTACAAAATGTTGTTAAAATTTTGCGCAAAAACGACGCGAACTCGGCGTGGGTGAGCGAACTTTAATCCTCGCTACGTGTCCTTACGGCCGAGTTTTCGCTTTTCCGGAGTTTTCCCCCATCCGGATGGTTTAAAATCCATTCTCGGCTACACAAGCGCAACCTCCGAATGACTGCAGAAATCGAGCAGTGAGCGGGTAATCCACTTTAAGCGGTAATCTGTTCGGTTTGATGCGGTTCACTGTGCTTTTTGCTTCGACTTTTGAATTTCGGTTGAAAATTGTGCTTTTTTTCCTCCTGACCGGCGAAATACGGGAAAAACAAATGTGAGTATGCGGGCGTGTGAGTGTTTTTGCCTTGTTGCTCGAAGGATTGTTGTGGCCGGCTGGCGAGGCAGGAGCGTGCTGTGTGTGTTAGATTTTTCTTTGCCTTTCGTTAAAGCATAATCGCCCGGCAGCATACTTGCCGCAATCTTCTGACGCTCGTAGCGGGTTTTCATTGAAATTCGATGTGTTTTTGTTGCTGTTGGTTCCGCGCCTGGCTCGGAAATCCCGACTGCTCGCTTCGGGCGTCAAGCGTGCGAGTTTTGTGGTGTTGCTGATTTTTCATTCCCTCCCCCTCCGGATAGGTTTTGTAATTTTCAATAAACGATTCTTGTTTACATCACGTCCTGTTCTTAAAGCGAATTGGAACTGTTATTAAAAATTAAACCGACCGAAATGGTGGTTGCATGCAAGTCGAAGCAATTTCTTATCATAGTTTTATGATATGGAGTGATATTCAATTTTATTATAGCAGATGACTAACGTGGAATGAAATCGCAATTTAATATTTCTTATCAACGTTTTGTTATGAATTCTGGGAATTCTAACTTTACTGGCTAGCATATTGAGTTTTTATTGTGATGTGTTCGCATTACTGATGTTTTCAAAGCACAAACGAAAAGCGATACCCATATTAAAGATGATACAAAATTAAACTTAATGAAGATTTTCGATTTGTGTATCATATTGAGTTTTTTAATTCAATACGTTTATATTACAATTACTTCCATAAATAAATAAATTAACCTTTGTGGGATGTTTTTCAACTCGGGAAAGAAGTCAGAGGAAAATATATGCCGAACTTAATTTTTGATAACTGAACAAATTAAGTAAAACAATCAAATAGATAAACAAGAAAACAGTGCTAAGTTTATATTAACATAATTAATTATTTAACAAAAATTGAATCACATTTCTTGTATTTTTTTATTTTCGTACCCAAAATCCTTCGATTTAATGCTGTCTTTATATCAAATTGCGATATCTTTAATATCGCAGTCGATTTGTATTGCAACAGCACTCAAAATATTATCTTCAGTTTCATCTATTAAATGATAAAAAATAAAGCATATGATGGGTATTTAGGGTAATGCGTTAGCATAATTTGCCTATTTTTTATTTTAAGTGTATTGTTTACTGAAAAATTAATCTTCGCATTGTGAATTATTTATCCAACATCCATCGATATCCAAACACGCCATATTTGAATGGCAATTTATAACACCATTTTTGAAAATAAGACAAACTGAGCGAGCAACTACTAGAATCCGAAGCGTAAAATCGAACTCACGGCAAAGTAATGTTTTCTTTGCCCTCATTCCGCTTCACTAGATCATTACACACACACACAAACACACACTCCGATGGGCACCGAGCACCGAAGGATTTTTCCTCAATCTTGGTTATGATGACTTCCGTCGTTTCTTCAACACCGCCGCCATTGGATTTCCCTCCCTTCGGATGTGTTATCTTGGCGCGCTTGGCTAACAAATCGTAAAATCCTCTTTTCATTTTACTGCCCCATCTAATCTCGAACTCCCTCGTCCTCCTCCTCGCCGACGGACGCTCGATTGGTGAGCTCGTTGCCACAGTTTCACACTCCATCACACATCGCCTTAATTAATCAATCTGGAAAGCTCATCCACGATGTTTTCCCCGCCACCACGCGATTTTCTGCGCGACGAACAAATCAGTGCGGTAGAGAAAATGGGAAAAACCGGAAGGCCGGGGGGGGGGGCACTTGGATGGGGTGGGATACAAGATGGTTAATAGCGACATGTAGACAAACATACCGAAGGGCACCGGTTTGCTGGAGGGAAAACTTTTCCTCCAAACACACATTCACATATACAAACACAGCTCTTCGTGGAAATCGTGTGCAGTTAGCTGGTCAATTCGTTTCGTCGCCTTCCCGGGTGCATGTGATTTCATTTCCGCCTTTACTCAATTCACTTACGCTCGTTTAATCAAACATATATTCTTCATCCGCTCCGAACAGGAGGGAGCGTTTCCGGGGAGGAGTGGTTGGCTGGCGGCATCGGAAGTGGTTAGGTCGCGAACGACCGACGACGGCCAGACGCAGGATTATACTGCCGGGGATGAAGATCCTGTGTGAAAATCTGCTCCATCCGAGTGAGTAGCGCTTCGGAAAATATCGTTGCTGATTGCCGAGAATGCCGGATGAAACAGGGTCACATCCTGCATAGAAGGAAGTTGGAGGAGGAACGAGGAGGCATGAGGGGTCGTAGGAAAACCGTTCCTTTTTCCTTCCGGGACGGTCATAGGATATCGAGAATATGATCCCAGATCTCCGGTTTTGTCGGTAGCTATCGCTATCGACGGCTTTCCGGGGCTTGGAGGGAAATGTGTTTTGCCGTACACTTCTCACCACCGCGCCTTGCCCCTATCCTTGCGATTTCCCTGCGGCAAACGTTTATTTGGCTGGCGAGGAATCGAAGCGAGAATCTAGGCGAGTGTAATAAAAATAGATTAGAGGAATATTTGTTTTTACTGATTTCTTGCACTCCCAGCGAAATGTCGTGGGCGAAAGAGCGATCGATAGTAACAAAACTTCCCGCTACAGCTCCCTATCCACCCTCCCCCACCCCCAAGAAAGCCACATGATTAGAATGGTTTTCTTGTGTGTGCTGGATGTTTGTAGCTCGTAAAGGAAAAATGCCTGCCACTACCTTCGAGTCATTGGAGGACTGCTTGCTCCCCGCAACGAAGCTCTTCTTGAGACACATCCAAATCCGGGGAACAAGGTCTTTGTTTCTCTCGGGCACTTTTTTCCCACCCTCAGTGTGGGTGCCGAAAAACAAATCGCCTTCCCGCGTGAAGAGGGTGTGATAGCACCGGGAAAAACTTTCTTCCCAGACACACCCAAGAGGGGCGGGAAAGGAAGAAAGGGAAAAGAAAAGATAAGCCCCAACTACCAGAAAAGGCAATCACAATCATCATTCGAGTTGGAAGTTCGTTTGTTGGTTGGTCGGCCTCGGAAAAGCCTCGGCTCAGTGCTCGGTCTTGTCCGAAGAAATGTGGGGACCAGGAATTTTCTTTTTGCTTTTCATACGCTGTTTACGGAAGGGATATGGTCATGATGCAGGTCATGTGTATGTGTATGTGAGAGTTGTGACTGACTTTCTTGGCCCCAAAGTTACACCACACCGCGTAAAGGCGCGTGCGGACGTTTTGATAAATTACCCTGGTCATGATAATCCGCTTTTCCAGAAAAGCGATCAGCTTAAGGCGAACCAGGAAAAAAAATCCCCTGCAACGCGTTGCGGAAGGAAAACTGTCCGACTTTCCCGGCAATGAAACACTCTCCAAAAGAACTACGATCAGTTGTTCGATGTTCTTTTTTCTCGGTCTCTTGGGTTTTTCCTTTTTAAAGAAAACACTCCATACACAACATCAGCATTTTTTCCTTCCCACAGGAAGAAGGAAAGTTTTCCTACGGTTAAAGTTAGTTTACGTTACTGATCCCGGCGATGATGACCGCCGGCGGATGCGTCAGAAAGCTAATAAGCGTGTTCCGGAGCATTATCACGGGGGTTAACTCGGAAATGGTTAAGCTCTCACTGAAGCAATTTCATTGTTGCACATCGGAAGCGACGACATTGTGTTTTATTGCGTTGATGAATATTGTATTCTACAGGTGAACATGTACAGTGAATGATTGTAAAATTCAAAACGATCTCATTAAATTATTTCTTCTAAGCAAAGAATAAATAAACAATTTCCTTTCAAAAGCACAACTAAACAATTTTGACCACAAAATGGCGACGCTTGTCATCGTTGTGCCGCACCGAAGCAGCAGCCTTTCCTGCTGACGAATAGCAAACGAGATAACTTACCTTCATTATGCTTTCCACCATTGTTTGGATGATCCATCAAAATTTCTCCCTTCACCAGCACCACACGGTTCGTCTTCTCCACGAACTATAGCTGGCCAACAAGTTGCCGGACGGGGGAAAAGAATCTTTCGTGGAAGCGCAACGCAAACTCAACCCGGATGCCACGCGAGCAAGAGGAAGCACGTGATATGTAGATCAGTGCTAAGTTATGCAGGCATACCTCAGGCCACCTCCGCTAGCCGGAATGATGCATCAAAACATAAACAATAGTTGCATCCACAATGAGATGAGGTTCTAGGTTCGGATGGGAAGCAGAAAACCCGTAACTGGGGGAGAGAGTGCCACGAGTTCCAAGCACTTGGAAAGCAGACGAACGGCGAACGCAAAAATGCAAACGAGGTAAAAATGATAATCCTTCGTTATGGTCCTGGAAAGTGTTGGAGATTGGGAGTTTGGACGAACTAACTGTGCTCGTTATCCTGGTTGGCATGAAAATGTTTCCGAGTGAAAGAATTTTGTTCTTAGAAAATCATAACTCTTATGCTTGTACAATTTCTGCATTTCTCATATTTCAGATTAGAATGTTATTTTCAGCAAGCTGAAATGCTTGAAAATGATATTTTTAATTAAAACCAAAATAACTCAAAAGCATTAACAAGAGGAAATAGCTCTCGTTCCTCGAACCAAATTAAATGTAACTTTTGTGTTCGAAATCGAGATAAATATCTTTCGGTCAACATTTCCATTGGAATGTCCCGACAAGCTGCAGCGGTTCCTCAGCTTGATCGTGTATGAATTTCATATTTTGTCCGTTTTGTCTTCCACCTTCGAGACAGCATCAAAATAAACGTATTCGGTTGCAACGACGGACAAAATGGTTATTGATCAAAAAATATGTTTCGATCATGTCGACCAAACGAGCATTCATTCCGTTGTTCTTGTTTCCTTGCATGGCATACATGGCATGTGTGCCTTGTACCGATTTTACATTGTAGAACCAATCGAATGGAATCGGATCGATGGCAAAAGTATCTGCGACGACCGGTCGGTTATTATTTTTCTCAGCTCATTTTTGCCATCGATTGATTTCGCTTTCAAAGGTGTCTTCTTGTTTGTAACAAACGAAAAGGAGAGGACAAAACCAAACGAATACACACGAAAAATATAAGAGAAAAATGTCCACGAGACTCGGGAAACATAATATTTCCAATGTAAATCAAATGTTAAAGATTCCGGCCGACTGGTGAAGTTTTGTGTGAATATTTTTTGCTCCACTTCAATCCTTCGTTCGATACATTGTTCTACCCCCGATGTGAGGCGTTCGGTGTGTTCCGGCGTGACATGACGGTAAAAGAATGTTCTTTCATGTCGTCCGTGTCCGCGCCCTGCCCTCTGTGACCACCAGCCCGTCCTTCCGGGTGAAAAGTTTTCGGAAAGGTGTTTTTACTTGCTTTCGTCATGCGTCTCCGCGCTCGTTGGTCACCGGGACCTCGTTACGGACGGGAAACTGGGACTCGTATATTTCAAACTAACGAGCTCACAAATCAAAATATTGATGATTTTTCCATGTTTCAGTCCGTGTGTCACGCAGCCGCATCCGTCCTTTCCGGTAGTCTTCACCTGGGTTCCTAAAAGGTTTATGCTGGATTATGCTGAGTCGAAGTGGTTATGTTGTTGGTGCCGAGATGGATGTGGTGTTGATGTGGACTAGAAAAAAGTACTACAGACGAATAAAACTCAAACTTTAATAAAAAAAAAACATCTGAAATGGAATAAAAGCCTTTTGTTAAAACAATTGAATGTTGATTTGACACTATTAAATTAATTTAAATCCAATTTGTTTTGTATGATAAGCTAGATAGAGAAAATCCATGCTCATATTAGTCTACTTAAACTATTTAATACACTCCAAAATTGTAAAAATAGATATTTTTAAACTTTAAATACTATTGCAACCATTTTCAAGGCGAAAATTTGGTTCTTATTGATTATTTGAAAAATTAGTAAAGCTAGATATTTAAAATATTTTAAGTTCTTTCTCAACCGGTTCAAGGTAAAATATTAAAGATAGATGTTTTTAAAATGTTAAGTTCGTTCGCCAATGTCGAAAATAAGCTCTAATCGCTTGTTTACAAAAATAGTACGCATAGATATTTTTTAAAATTTTTAAGTACTTTCGCAATCGTTTCAAAGTCGAAAAACAGCTCTATAAGCTTATTACCAAAAATAGTAGACATAAATATTTTTAAAGTTGCAAAATAGCTCCACATTTCGGCAATGTCGAGTGAAATGTGACTAACAATCTTTTCATCCATCAAACAACCGTACAAAATACCTACAAATCGTTATCGAATTTTCAACCTCGCCTGAATCAGCTGCCAATGTGGACAAGTGGACAGGGAGGCGCAAACGGCTTTTGCATTCTTCTTGCGGCGACGTCTGTCAGTCACGTCTCACGGCGATGTCGTTTGTCCTTCTGCGACAAGTTCGAGCCGCATTTGGACTCATGTGGGGTGCAAAGAAGCATGGGATGGAAGGGTGGAAAAAGTGCATAAACGAATTCATAATTTTGTGAACCGACGGCACCGAAAACGTGTCGCTGCCACAGCGCGACAAAACGGACCCCGCTCTTATCCGGAGCGGATCACTGTCACGTTTTTTCGGGGAGGCTTTAGAATCGGATGTGTGAGGTGGGAAGAGACGAGACGGGTGAAAAAGAGACACATCCACTTGCATCCGCCAAACGGTGAAAAGCCGAAAAAGAACCGGAGGATATCCTCCGCAACCGAAAGAAGCTGGCGAAATGTTCAAAGCCCCGAACGAAGCGGAAATACACCATCGGGAATAATAATGATTGTCTACAGGCCGGGGTGTTCGCTTGCTGTTCTTCGCTTGGCCGTGAGTTATTTCAACCATGATAGAGGAAACTGCTTCTGGCACGATTCTTTTCTTTTTATTCTCGCGAGTGAAGGTGCGATCTGGCCTCCGGCAAAAAAAACCCGGCATCCTCCGGAGCGTCCCATTAGAGGGACTAACTATCAGCATCGATTATGCCGCATATATTTGGGTTGGCAAAATTATGTCGATGTCTGATGTTTCATTTTTGCTAAACATTCCTTGGGGCAATCTTCTTTGTGACGATATAAGAAGGCTCAAATTCAAGTCACCAGCACCAAGGTCAAAGCCGCGATGCCACTAGAAGAGAGGATAGAAGATTTAATATTTAATATACCAAAGATGATCATCTTCTATCGGCGGAGAAGAAACAAGAGACGGTCGATCATTTGCGATTGTTGTCTGTCTTTAGGACCCTTAGATAGTTTAGGATGAATTTTGGTCTAATGATGGGATTCCCTGAATGTATGATTCCTCGAAAAGCGGACCAGGAAGAGGAACAATTTGCGCTCAAGTTAATAATATTGTTTAGCAGGAACGAAAAGATTTTGTTTACCATAATAACACGAAAATAATTTGTGATGTGAGGCATTTGTTGATTGACGATAATAACGGAAAGCGGTTAGATGAACAATGCTCCTATGTGTGACTAATCGTCTGGGATGCTATGTCTCAAGCAATACATGTTTTCAGCACGTTTAAAATTGTAAAGAAAACATACTGAAGATGAATAAATTCTGTATGAGAAAAATAATGCCACATCCCTCCATCGAAGAAGTGTTAAAATATTTAACTAAAACGAAGCATTCACATTCCCTTCTATTATTCAGGAACATGCTCATCATCGTTTCGTTTCAACGCTTTCGATTCCAGCGATACGCATTCTATCTACTTTAATGAACTGCAACCATTATGAACCCCTTGTCCTTTCGCTCGGCTGGACCAGGAAAATGGCAACCATCAGCCTTCGCATAATGATGATCTCCTGCATCTTAAAGCCCCCTTTTCACAAATGAGATACCACGCATATACACACATACGCACATATATGCGCCAAGGATGTTAAGAAAAGGCGGACGTCTTTTCAACGGCTCCATCTTAGCTTTCCCTTCACCTTTTCCCACTCCAGGGTCGGCTTCCGTGTCCTGGTTTCAATCAGCACCGGCATTGTCCCTTTGGGAGAGATTTTCACCGACTGGTTCGTGTGCTCGTGCGTGTGTGTGTGTGTGTATGTTACTGGCCGGCCGTCTGGTAGTAATGGCGAGCCGTGCATCCTTTTTCTCACCTTTTATGCCTTTCCGGCCGCCATGCCTTTCTTTGTGGATGGTTTTGGAGCTGAGCCATTCGTAATTTCTTTTTCTTTTGGTATCCAGCCCAGGTGCACACACACACACACACCGCCACGCCATTATAATTCGAGCCAACCTTTTCTTTTCGCAAAAAATGATTCATTTCATTCGCATACGGAAAAAGGGACCCGAATCGCCAACTTCAACGAGTTAAGGCCTAGAAATTCAAACCTCGCGTTGAAACGGAATCCGATGATGATTTCGATGACGGAAATGACTCGTAGGTTTTATTTATTTTTTTTTGTATTTTGGTGCCAGCGAAAAAACCCTTTACCACTCACTTACGCATTTTTGCCATCGCGTGTCCATCCGTCGAAGGGACGAAACGAAACGGAATCCGTAGAAAGAAAAACGGGTTCATTTTTCATTATTCACAACGTGAGATTTCACATAATTACATGCTTTGTGTAACGAGTTCCAATCCCCCAAAAACCCTCCGAGGTGGGAGGATCCTTTTTTCCCCCGACACTTAAAGTTTCCTTTTTATCAGACACATCCACCATCCACAGTCGCCGCTTCATTTCCGTCACTGACTCTCTTTTCCTCTTCCTCGACGGTGTTTTTAATCCTTCATCCATCCATCCATCCACTCCAGGGTTTCTGGACCGGGATTTGATAATAACATTTTCACTGATTTCATTGTGATTATTGTAATGTTGTTTAATTTTACCTCGTAATGGTTACAATCGTGGACGCATTTGAAACTCCCTCGCTTTGGTTCCATTTTGGGTGTGTGTACGTTGTTTTGTGTTTTTTTTGACGTCGTTTATGGTTCAGAATTTTCCACCCTGATCAACCCTTGCATAACTGGAAACTGCGTCGCTGGCGAGTCAAATTTTACGACCATTATGAAAATAATCTCCCGGAGTGCGAGAGCTGAATTGGGCGAATGTGATCCCATGCCCGAGGACGAGGGTGGGAAAATGCCGTCCACAAGGTCGTCCCGGAGTAGATATCGGACCGAGTTCAAAGATTTTCTCCCACCGCGTCCAAAAGGGATGGATCTCCACGTCTAGCCGGGGTTGGATGTGGTTATGCCTCGATTCAAAGCATTTGTTCCCTTGGAAAAAAGGGGGAAAAAGTAGTCCGAGGGAAATTCGTCTAGGTTTCGGTCGACGTCGACGAAATTCATCGCCCGACCGAGCAATGTGTCCCCCTGTTTTTATTGTCCCGGGGTTGGTTCGGTTGGTCGAGCCATTGTTTGCCGTTGGATGCCGGAGCAAATGTTTGCAGAGCCGAAAGCGTTCCAGTTCGGATGGGTTGTAACAAGAGTTTAAGCCACGGCTTCCTTTCCACCGCCTTCCATTGGACGGTGTTTGTCTAGCAGTCGGTTGAGTTTTCACTGGTGCAGTTTCAAATTTTCCAAGATTATGCAAATTTATCGCTCCATGTGCCATTGTGCAAACAGAATGCGTGTGATGCGATGGATTTCGACGGCGTTTAATGCAGGATGCAAGGGATCGGAGCGATTCTAGAAAATATTCCGATTTTAAAGCGACCCTTGTTGACGATGTAAAAGATATCGCTCCTGCATCTGTATCCGGGGCGTGTTCAACTACGGCACTTTGTCATCGAGAAGTCTCACCCGAAAGAATTGCATTCCCCTACCGTTGTTTGCTTTTTGCATCATTAATAATAGTCTCTCAGGTCTCGTTGAAGAACATCACCCTATACTGGACAGTTGTACTTCGTCACATTTTGCCGAGCACCAAAACAGCATTAAAACAACAACCGGGACTTATCTTAACACAATTTCAAATGGCACTTCGCAACAAGCATTTCTATCTTGCTCTCTTTCCTGTACTGACAACTTTGGCTACTTTCCCACCCGACAAGAGTTTCCTCCCACATTTCCAAATGACGAGCAAGAAGCCGAACGTGCTGGAAAAGAGTGGGACTGGGAAAAAGTCTTCCAAACCAGCCCTAATCTAACATTCTGACCTCCACCTACCGGAAGACAGTTCTCGGAGCTCGAGAGTTCGAAGCTCGAGAGTTTTGCGAATCTTTGGATGAGTTGTTGAGAAAAGTTGCCAATGGGAAAGTTTCGCCCCGATACCCCACCCCACTCCCGCCCGATTGAGGCAACTTTCTTGCCCGGGAAAAAGGTTACGCTTTTCAGTATCTTTCCGTTCGATCGCAATCTCGAGTGGTCTGTAAAGTTTAAATTATTCTTTATTATCAACATATCGCAAAACTCATCGTGAAACTCTAATGCATTATGTGAAGGAGTTTGTGTGTGTGTGTGTATGTGCAGGCGGTTTCCACGGGACCGGAAACCCGATCGGTTCGAAATGGGTTTCGAACGGAGAATAGGGAATCGATTTTTCCACCCGTGAAGGTAGGTGGAAGCCCTTTTCAGATCGTTTCAGACCTTCCGGGGAAGAAGGCAACTTTGTCTGCAGCCGATTTGAGGTTGGCGGGTTTTCTCTGGAACGGTTCACCGTAAGGATCGTTCCATGTAAGGATCTTCATGGGTTTCCTCCCCCCGCTTCTCCCTTTGTTGAACCACAACCAAAAGGAAAGGATTTTCCCTCCAAGAAATACCGTAGCGTCCGTGGAGGCAAGAAAAAAAGCATCCCGAACTCGAGGAGGAAACTCGACGAAAATCTTAAACATCCTTCACGGCCGTGTGTTGGACGTCGTCGTCTGCAACGGAAAAAGGATTCTTGTGCGCTCCTCTTTTGAACTTTGGCCACACACTGCTAAACCACCCACCGATTTTTGGGCGTTCTGCACTTGAGGTATTTTTCCCATTTCGCTCTCTTTTTCGTTTCTGCTGGGAAGACTCGTTGCGATTCGCCTTCAATTTGTGGCTCAACTTTGTACTCGTCGTTGTGGGTTGGGAAAGGTGGGCGTTTGAAAGTAAGGAAAAAGGAATGGAAAAACCTCTCACCGACGACCATTGTAAGAAGTGTACCAGTTGTGCAAGATTTTTCCCGCATTTCTTCATCGCGGAAAAGGAAAATGACTGCAAGTACCGTGCAGGAACTACTCTCTAGGTACGGCTGTCGTTTGGCCAACTGGGAAAGGATATTGATTTTCATCCGCCCACCAATACCAACGTTGAGAGATGAAGAAAATACTACCCATCCTGAGGCTGCCTGGTGGTGGTGTTTTCTTTCGGCAGCGAAGAAAACTGGGTCCGGGCCGCCCAAAACTAACCCAAAATGGGCACGGTGAAAGAAATACGAGGTTCGAGTGCGCCGGAAAAACACCCACATTGTGTAAAAAATGCGAAAAGTTACCCAACAACTTCGTTGGCGGGGGGCGGGAGGGACAGGAAAAGCGTCGAGAGTGTGTCGAGACGATCGAGAACATCTGCTTCTGCTCGTCGGACGAAAACGGACGGACAAACCTCTGGCGCTCGACACTGTCGGGAAAATGCGATTTTGCACTTTTCTCCGATGGAGCTTGTTTTACTTGCGATTTTGCTGGTTTTCCCCCTCTTTTTCCTTTACATAGAGGCAAAGAAAAACACGGATCCAACATCCCGCTTTCCACCTAACGACCGAAAGTGCCATGAAGCGCCACCGTCCAAATGATACCCTTTTTCTTTTGGGAAAGTTTTCCCTGCTTTTACTTCTCGTTCCTTTCTCGGACCCTTCAGGTACCTCCTTCAGATCCATTCCAGCTACTATTTCTCCGTTTCAACGACCTTTTTACCAGCTTCCTAATCGTTTGATGCAATTCTCGATGGGTCTAACGAATTCTCCGGTACTCTTGGTCTTCGGGAAGGGGACGGAAAAAAGGAAACGTACGAAAATCGAAGCCAGATACCGAATCCGGCGGCGATGCATCCGTGTGAAAATTATCAAAACGGGCGGTAATTGTTCGGAAGACGTTTAATGCAATTATTTCATGATTACGACCGAACATCGAAGTATCTACTTGGAGTGTTTGGAAGCGCTGAAGCCGTACTGGCTGCGCTGGTTATTTGTTTGCCTGCAGCAGACACGCTGGCACCGAACGGGTTCCTTTTTCCCGGGAGCAAATTTTCTGCTTTCGAGCTTCCCGATGCTTTTGGTCCCAATTTGCTTTCGAGGCAAGGGAGAAGCAACGTGAAGGATTGCGGATATTCCATTTCCTTGCTTTGTTGACAAGCAAGCACAAATCGAAGCTGGAAAAACTTGGCCCGAAAAAGAAGCACAGCTTTCCAAAGAGCTCGGGAAAAGGCAGGAAATAGTAAAGAAAAACCTCCAATCCCACAATCACAATCACGACCGAGCGCTTGGAAGAGTGTTCCCTAGTGCTGACACAAACATTTCGCGAATCTTCCATCAACAGTCAAGAGTGGAAGTTTTCCCGCTCTCTCTCTATTTCTCTTCCTTCCCTCCCCGGGGGACCAGTTTCCCGAGCACCGACCTCGCGATACATGATGGACTGGAGCAGAGAAACACTCGGCTGAAGGCAAATCTGCATGATGTAATAAATTTCGCTTCCCACCAGACCGCTTTTCTTCGTCGAAGTTTCGGGCAAGGTGCTCTTTTTCGGGGGTAAATGCTGATGGGAAGCTGTTTAAAGAGAAAAGGGCAAGAGGGTGGGAGTTTCTGGGGGATGGGAAATCGTTCCGTTGCTTCACTTTGACTGCATTTTGCACAACTTCATGTGGAGAGTTCCTTTGGCACGGTAAAGAAAGGGTAAAGGAGGAGAACGGAAAGGGTTTTCCACTTCGTCGTCGTTGCCTTTTGATTGCATCGCCTTCGGTTGACGGTGCACGATGATGATGATGCTGATGATGGGGAAGCACGATGCGATTCGGGCATCTCTTTTTTTGGCAAATGGAGGGAAATTTCCCTTTGACAAATGAAATGTGCAATTGGAAGCGATGAAATGTGTTTGCCAAGCAGAATGGAATTACATGCACCGGCACCGTGAAAAACTCGGGCACTCTGCAGGATGTTGGTGAAAAATTTGTGAGTGATAAAGCGCTGCAAACCCGACGATGGGGTGGTGGATGAACGTGAATAGTTCCGATAACGATGTTTACGTCATGCGCGTCTGCGGCAGACAACGTCCTCGAGCCCATTTCACTGCATGGGAAAATACGATCTTCCAGCATTGCGAGGAGCTGATTGCAAATTTGTACCGATGTGCTGACGAAGAAAAGCACCCTACATGTGAATACAGCTACTAATCGAACGGCACCGAAGGCGAAGGGTTCCGGCGACATCAAAAGAACCCGAATCGATCGCTTTCGATGACATCAATGACCGGATTGATCCGCTCCGGAGGGTTCCTTGCCGGAGTATTTGCATTCGACAGCAAATAGGATGAAGGTTCTCGGTGTCGCAGGTCACTCGAAGGAGTAATTCCACCCTCAAACCGATGCCATTAGTGATGTCAGAAGGAACCGCATCCGTACGTCTTACGTGAGTGCACTCGTTCCGGGTGCCATTTAATGGTGCAAGGGAAATTTTCAATATTACTTTCATTTGTTATTCATTCGGGAAGGAAAACTGGGCGGGGATGGAATGCAATTATGAATTTGCATTAAGGTCGTAATAATAAACGTAATGCATCCAGCAAGGAGCGTGCGGGCGAGGGAGAGAGTTTTGCATTTCTTTTCCGCACTAATCCCATTTCGCCCAGGCAAAGGCACATCTTGGACGTGAATGTGTTGTGGGCTGGCAAATGGACCCCGGGACACATTATAAACAGCTGGCAGAGCAAATGAACTGCCCTTGCGTGTGATGGCGCTGACGGGGACGAGCTTAAGGATGGATTTTCCTACCAGTTTTCTTTTTTTCGCCCGCCGCTGATAAACATTTGCAGAGGACCGTATCGTAACGCTTCGTTTTATTCAGAGGCGACTCTCGTTCGACGGGGAAAAAAGGTGTCCTAAAAATAGAAGAAAACAGAGACAGATAAAATGCAAATGTGTTGCGCACTTTAAGCGTGTCGTAACTTACATTAAATGGCACTTACGTGAAGATTTTCGCAAACGCAAAAGCGGTTCGGACGCAAACGGGGCTTTCAATCATCGTTCAAGGGAGAGAAAATTTAACGCACCTTTCTTTTTTGGAACATTTTTTCACGCTTGCTTTTCCTCGGTTTTTCTTTTTTACTTTCACACACGCCCGTGGGCTAGGTAAATATGTATGTTTATGTTGGATGCTTCAGCAGGCTAAGCGCCGCAGTAGGCCACGCCGCAACGAGCGCGTTGTTTGGTGTCGGTACCGAGAATCGCCAAGGAGCTCTAAGGAGGAGTGCGCGCCTCAAAAAGGATGATGATTTGATTTGGAAGTTCTGGGCGAAATTGGGAACAAGGTGAACCACGCTCGAAGTGCTTAGTCACATTGAGCCGCACAAAGTGGACCCACTGAGTGGCGGTTATTAGGCCGAGAAGAGGAGAGCAACTTCAACATCAGAACGTCTTGAGAAGAACGATGATACCGATGCCCTTGGAGGATAAAGCTGAAGCTGCTGCTGCGGCACAAAAACACATTACCATAATTATGATTTGATATTCTAATGATGATAATCTGACCGTCTGGAGGGAAATCGGAATAAATTGCTCATTTTGGTGCTTGGGTGGAATTGTTGCCAAAATTCACGTCGCCTTCGATGACGGTTATCGAAGACGTTCAAGGCCAAGCTTGGAGATTTCGTAAAGGTGTTGGGTTTTTGAATTTCCCGAGACGATAACGAGGTTCTTTTCCTCGGGCAGCGCGTGTCTTCAGCAACCAGACGACCTTTCTCGATTTATCGTAATGTCGATCGCACTGTTAACAGTCTAAGCAGGCGTCTCCTCGGCGTCCTCCGTGCGAATACAAATGGAGGAAGTGAGCTTACACGACCATCATAATAATCGAACCGATCGGAGTAGGCTCGACACGTACGGGCTCGCTGCGTCTCGAAACGTCTTCGCAACGAAGGATATTGATTTTACTTCCCATCTCGAATACACCGGCACGAGAACTGCCGGCTCCAAGTGAAGTGCTTAAAATTATCGATCAATTTGCCCGTCCGTAGGACGCTTTTCCTGCTCGGGTGCTTTTCCACCAAACAATGGGCCTGTGTTTGACATTTAAAACGGTACAAAGTTGACTTGCAAAACGTTCGATACGATGAAGCCGGTGAACCAGTCTGCTTGCGTCACATCTTTTATTCAATGTCTTCGGTGTGCTCGAAAAATAATATCCTTTTCCAACGTTAAAACCCTGCAAAAGGAGTGAGAAGGAGGCGGCGGCGAATGGGTAGTCGTGTGGAAAACTTACACAATGCTATCGTTTCCTGACGATGTTTCCGTCAATAAACCTTTGCTCTGCGAGTGCGAAACCATCGTTCGAACTGGTTGATGATGTTACGATAGGAGAATTGTTGAACAGCAGGTCGGAAAGTGCTTGAAGGTGATTTTCCGGTGTTTTAAAGGGAGAACATTTGGATAGGTTTAGAAGACAGATATGTAATTTCTTTTACATGGTATTTTAAAAGTGTTTATTAATTGAAAATCTTTTTTTGTTTCTTCCATTACAGGTGATTGAGATTATTAAAACAACCCATCAAATGCGTGAGTTTGAAGTTCGAAAAAATTGTGAAATGCTGAAAGGGTGAAATGAAAAAGAGAATGAAGTGTTAGTGAAACCAAGGTGATCGAATCCTTTGTGAGGAAAAGCCAAAAAGAAAGCAGTAAATTTCGCAAAGTATGTTACCTTCCATCAATTCGGGTGGCCAATCGATGGCCCAATCGTTAGTGCGGATGTGTTTTCCGGCCGGTAGTGTGACGGCAAGGCGGCCACCATCGGGATCCACCCGCCGGCGAAGGTGGACGATGGGCGCCGCTGTGTTGGTGTTAGTCGTCCTCAACCTGTCGCTGGCGTCGGCCGCCCACTGGGACCACGCAGTCTTTCTCGACGACGACTATCGGCTGCTGTGGAGCATCACCGGGCAGGATATCACCTTTGAGGTGCAGGCCCGGACGAAAGGCTACATCGGGCTCGGATTTTCCAAGGACGGCACGATCTACGGTGCGGACATCGTTATCGGCTGGGTCGACCAGGGCCAGGTCCATTTCCAGGTAAATCATTCGCTCGCATTCCCCTTTCCGTAAATCGTATGTAGGTTTGCGCTGTAGGTCAATATTTCCGATAATTGGATTCCATGCTCGGCTAGGAAAAACTAACAACCACATAGTGCCACACCGTGAGGGAAAGGGAAAAAAGGCTACGTTATGTGATTAGCGCAATATATTTCGGCTCGGGCTTTTCATCGCAGCCATTTTCAGCGATCGTTTGCCGTTTGGTGATATTTATTGAAACGCTCCCGCGGGCTGGGTGGAAAACAATTTCCATTTTTCCGCCCTCCCTCCTCCAATCCAATATCCTAGGAAGAAAAAACAAACTAACTAACCACCTACACATTTTGAACACAAAAACAAGAGTCCATTTCGGGGCCAAACCCCACTCCACCCAATCGCACGGCGTCGACACGGGTTCGTTCCGCCCCGCTCCAGCAAACTGTTCGGTTTCGGTGTATAATTTTCCCATTTGAAAGCCCCACCACCGATGGGGCGGTCCGACGTGGTGGGAAAAAATTAGAATCACAAACAATTCCACCGAACAGAGAAACATAAATGCGAAACAGAAAGCGCGTTCCGCAAAATTGCCGCGCGAAAAACCTTTCGGGTTGGAAAATTCAACAAAACATCACCATTTTCCGGACCGATTCTGGCTGCTTTCGGCGGGTTTGTCGCGTTGGGTTTTTGGGGTTTCGGGAAGAGAATGAAAGTACAGGAAAATCGCCGTGTTTCCAATTGTCGTCGGTCCGCGATCCGTTCCCTGTTTTTCTCTGTCCTCAAGGTTGCGGAAATTTGTGTATCCTTTTGTTCCCGTTTTTTTATGTCTTGGTGTTTGTGGATGGAACGAGTCCCCATGCAAACCTGATTGCCCAATACGTTATTCGGTCCCAATGTTTCCTTTTCTTAGTCTTGGAAGGAACCGAATAGAAGGTGGCTTGTTTTGTCTTCAGAGAGAGAGAGACTTCTGTCATTGTGTTTTGTCTGTTTTACGGTCGCAACATGTAGCCATGGACACAATGACATTGGTTTCACATCCTCAAGGACACTGTGGAGTCCTATTTGTGTACTTTTATTAAAAAGTGAATGGCGAAAAGGAAAGATGTCACCAGAAGCTTACCACCCTTGTCGGAAAATTGAAGCCACACGAGAGGAGGATACAAGGAAAAGAAACCACCTTATTTGCTTCCATTTTTAATTTTACCTGAAAGTAATAAGGTTTGATGTTTATGTCCTTTTCCCGAAAGGTTCATTAATGCTACCAAAAAATGTCATTACCTACGATGAAAAGATGGTTCGTTTTATCGAAACCCGCTGTCCCAAAAAACCGAAAGGTATTTCAGCAAGGTGGCTACTTTAACTCGCTGGACCAACTTGAAGGTTGGCCGATGGGAAATGCAACGTAATCATTGCTCGCCCACCCGCACACACACCCTCGGCCCGCGTCCGGAGAGGAAAACTCTCCACACCACGCTACGCTACGCTGGTCATAAATTATTTACGGATCGTTTCATTGCGCCACGCGAATGACTCCTCGGCTCGGGGTTCTTTGCTCGTTCCTGGCGCGCACACGGAACGGAACCACGGCTCATCAATATCCGACTGCTGAAAGGTGATTTATCGAACGAGACTAAGGGCTACCTAATGCAGCGGGTTCTTCTTCTGCTGACTTTCCGGGAACCAATTCGAGGGCCGTAATCATTGTTTGCGTTTTTTGAAACTTTGAAAATCCTCTTCTGTCTTCAGGTGGCGACGTGTCAGACGCCACCAAATGCGATGCAGCGGACCTGAGCTGAGCTGGCTGAGGTTCGCTGCAGTAAAGGAAGTTGTACAAAATTAATTTTGTGTTGATTTATTGTTATGGTTTATTGTCTCGGGAAGTGGCTTCCGAGCAGTGCTACTGTCGTCTGCATTCGTGAGCAGTTTCGAAAGACAGCAGAAGTGTGTTTTGCAAGAGATAACTTCTCCAATTGTGCGAATTGTAAGCTGTCGGGGGTGTATTTGACTTCAATTGCAAAACAACTACAAGCCGGGGGGTGGATTGGTTCTTTATAATGTTATCAAAAGAAAATTCAAAACAGCTTTCAGGCAATTACAATTTCTTTCTCGGATGCTCATAGAGTACACCATTTAAGGCGTAGGAAACGAAATTAGAACTCCTAACGAGAGTTTCATCTACAACTTTATTCTGCTGCCATACCTTCTTCAGACCATTCTGGCACAATTTAAAACAGTCTAGGTGATTTCGTCAGAATTTTGTCCCGCTTTTTCCCCCCAGACAAAACAATTGCAAAAGCGATGGCGTTCGTAAACATGTCAAACAAGCAGCACTTTGTACCTTCCCTCCGGTTTTGGGGTGGCAACATGGCGGCTCTCGTCCTATTTGCAAGTGCGCGCTGCATTGCGCTGCGATATCTAATCTAAAGTTTCACCGGCAAAACGACAATGTCTGGGGCCTCGATAATGCTCCGACGTTATGCCATCTTTCTGCGCCTTTCCCGACTGGCGAACAATCGTACGAACCGCGACGATCTTTGCCATTGGCTGCGGGCCAATGCGATTTTACTATTAATAATTTACTTTTACGAGCTCACAACTACGGCAGCCTTGCATTGGGTTTTTCTGGTGCTCCTTCCATGAGGTGAGCAAACCGTCCGGGTCTGACTGGCCGGAAGAAACTCAAGTAGTTTCGGATGAGAGTTGGCCTGATAAGACGACGAGAGAAATGGCCTACTCCCCGGAGGGGGTTGGTTGGGAGCCTCAGACGAGATTGTGACGCAATCTCCCCAAACGCAACGGGGGAGGGAGAAGAGAAATAAAACCGTGAGGGAAAAGGATATGGTGAAATAAACCAAGATATCCGACTTGACGTGTTCGAGGAGGGGAATATAAAGAAGGCAAAAAAAAAGGAACGCAACGTAGCCGTTATCGGGACGATTCCGTTGCGTTCGCTTCGTTCCGTGTGCAGGGCAAGGGAAAATTAAATGCTCGCTCTTTATCATCGCCCTCCGGCACTCCGGACCATCGCCGTAAGGATCGCTGCTCCATCGCTTGATGGACCTGAGCCTTAGGTTCTGAGGATGCCTTACGCACACCGACGTCATGGCCCGGGCGTGCTCGTTACCAAGTTATCGGCTTCTTATCTCGCGCCGGTTCAACGTCGGAATCAGCAGTTTTTCCGACCTTGCCATCGATGCGAACCCCCATCCGTGCGGGATGCGCTGGTGAGAAAGGTGAGAAAATAACCAACTGGAGTGAACCGAAACGGAACAATCTAATTTCGACTCGTCGAGCTTCGGTTTTCCCAATCGGACAGACGACGGGCGGATATTGGGAATAACGAAAAAATCCCCCTTGTTCTGATTCTTTTGCTCAACATTTGGGGAAAGTGTGTACTGGTGCTGTCGAGTTAGATTCTCTTTCTTCCAAGTGCAATAACCAGGAATATAATGTAACTCGGCACCTTAGTTTTTATAGCCCCATACCGAGTTCATGTTACGCGAATGTTTCCCGCTTTGGGGTGACTGCAAGGTTTTCGACCTCCGCACCACTATAATCAGATGTATAATGGATTATTGGACCCGACCGATGGCGGGCGAATATCTGAATTTAAAACTTTATGGAAGCAAATTAATTATTAATGAAAGTACATGCTGAAAATCATTTCAGCCTGGGAAACAAACAAAATTGATGTAGAGCAAAGGAAGGATCGATGTAGCATTAATTAAGATATGTAGGAGAAAGTGGAGCACGATGCCCCGATGGGGTGAGATGCAACGGCATGTTTGAAGCTGAATTAAACCAT
>KE525345.1:1067808-1109339 GCA_000441895.2 Anopheles sinensis
AAGAAATGACTAAATATGCTATTTTTTAATTTTTTCACATGAAAGCTGAATGTATTACCTTTCAAATGATGTATAATACATTAGTGTTATCGTTTGAATACTATCCAAACGAAAGCCATCAAGCAATCAATAAAAGTTCGCTTACAAGGGTCATTTTTTATCACTTTTTTGACTTTGACAGATTATTTCTCAAAATCTACTCGACCTAGAAGGCTAAAAATTTGGATCGGTGTTAGTTAACTAGTCTACTGCAAGAAAATGTAACTGAAATTATGATACTAAAGATCGACTTATGTCCGCCTTTTCCCCATTGTGGTGTTACAGAACAAAGTTTGGAGTTCACTTCCATGCGCCTGGAATAATCTTCGGCGAGGTCCGGGAATAGCTACTTTAAATAATTAAAATTATTCTTCTCTCTTCATGACTCACCAAAAGCAAAACGAGGATTTTCGAAAGTTAATAATAATCGAGGAATGAAAATGGTGTGGACTGAAAATGTTAAAAGAAAATCAGACTAATGCTAAAATTAGCATTAGCATAAATTAAATCAAGTTTATACTCGAATTAAAAAGTTAATTTCGTTAAACTAAAATATTTACGAACGTATTCTACACATTTTTCAATGAACAATATCAAAAAGAGTGTTGCAACATTTTTATTTCATGATGGAATGTTAATAGTCACGCTCACCGTTTTGGCACAGAAAAAAAAGGTTGAGAAATACTTTTCAAAACTTTGCAGACCGGTTCACGGTTTCATTTGTTTTCTCACCGTTATTTCTTTAATGGAATTTCGCAGTACGCATGTTTTCCCACTTACTTTCAAACCACTCTCGTACAACGTAACCTTTTACTAAGATGAGCACTCTGCCAATGGATTTTCTGGTTCGAATTCTGAGAAGGATATGATGCTGGTTCGGCTGTACAATATATGATTTAATTCCTTAGCCAACGCTTTCTGAAGAAATATTTTCCAACTTAGTAAGCAAAGTTCAACTTGTACCAGTTCAAGTCGCGCAAGGTGGGTTTCACTTCCAATGTATCAATTTGTTACCTAGCTCAATATAGATAGGTTCCATAAAAACACATACCGGATGCCGTGCCCAGCACCTTCATAATTCCGGAAGGGATCGCAGGCATGTGCCAAGATAGCAAGCTAATGGGGGAAGCTCACGTCCCACCATGACACTGCTTAACATGGAAATGATGTTACATTATAAATATTAAAAGTTTCCCAGATTTCCATCATACCACCCCGAACGCCGCTTCCTTCCATTCCATTCGGCCGCAAAGTTTTACAAATCTCGACTGTTCGTCCGAAGCACACCGAACAGATTTCCGGTCGGTTGCGTTTCGCCAGCTGAGGGAGTTTTCAAGTTTCTCTCGCAAAAGGAAGTGCGGAAAATTTCTTGACCCTTGTCAGGATCACTCCAGTCATGATGAATCAGAGAAATTTAGGTCACCAGCACCACCGGCGCTCCTCGGTAGCCTTGGGTTGGGAAAAAGATTTTCATTTGCAAGGATTTTTGCCGGGAAAATATATATATGTATATATTACCGGGGAGTTTGCTCGGGGAGAAGGAACTAATTAGTGCCTTTTCAAGCGAGCACCGTTCACTACTGACGCACCGTCGGAGGTTCCGGCGAGGAGGAGTTGTTTGAAAAATGGTCCAGCGTGGAAAAATGGGTACACGCTGTTTGCATTAATTATCTCAGCTAGCTCCCTCAGTGAGTTTCATGGCAGCGGCGTCCGGTCGGTTGGTCAGATGTCTTACGTAAACGCTGTCAAAAAGGCGCTTTTTGTTCCCACCGCGCATCAGGTGCATCTGGGGGCTCAGGTGTGCCGTTTAATTTCTGCAGACCATAAAGTTGGAGCCGGGGGAATCGCTGGGGCTGTATAAATATAAGATCTTTTTTTCGGTTTTATGTGCGCACCACATTCGGCAGCTATAAGCGCCCGGCGAAATGGGAGGATCGCAATGTTTATACTCCAGCCGATAATTGGCTTCCCGACGGAAGGACGTGGATGACGTAGGTTCTCGTTACAAGGTGAGCGACGTCCGACGCATCCGACGTCGTCACTGGCTGAACCTTGAACGAAGTTGCGTAATTAGACTTATCGGACTTCACGATTGCCCGCGGAGGCTTTTTGGCTGTTTTATTAAAATGCAACCCTGTTGGGTCCCTAGAACAAAAAGGAGACGCATGTGGGGTAGAGGAACCCGCATATGAGCACACCCCGAAACGATCAGCTCGCTCGGAGACGTTCAATTACTGTGCAATTTGTAACGAGTTGAACCGGAATGGAAAACAACGGACTAAAGAAATTCATTACCCCGCGTAATTGTGCATTGTGCCGTGGAGGGAAAAATACTCTGCACAAAAAAACAACAAATAATGAAAAAACAACCCTTTGGAAAAACAGTCATAAACCGTGGTGGTTGCTGCATAAAAGTGCAATGCAAGTGGATAATCACTAGTGTGCAGCAAGCAGGGCAAGGTTATGCTTCTGAAGCAGGAAGTCTCCTTCGGAAGGAATCTTTAAACGAACCCGGGGTACACCTGTCATTTGCAACCTGAAGCACCGACCGGATGATAAGAACCGGTTGGTAAATATTTAAGCATGGCAAGTGAAGCAGAAAGGTCTCGTCCGAAAAGTAAGGTAGGCAGGAAAAAAAAGTTTGTGCCTTGGGAAATATTCACGCGCACAACAGGCGATAGTATCAGTGACGACGTTGTTTGAAAAAATTACATCAAATATTTCAAAACCCATTTGCTTATTATGATGGATCGAGTTTTAACCACCGAGCATAAACATTGCTGTCTTTGAAATGCGTAATGAACGTGTGTTGTAAATTAAACATAAAGAATTTATCACCTTAAAATTTGGGTTTTGAAACTGGACATGCAAACATGAAAATGATCATTCTTGTAAAAGAATGTAGAAGCAGAATTTATAACGAAAATATTTTCATTCCATTACAAATGAATGATTTCAAATATAGACGCTTCGAAACGATGCACAAATGAGCTCCAAATGGATCGATGAGCATGAAATCGATCTGCTCCAGTTCAGCGGACAGACATTCCATCACATATTTGCACAGTATGGTTGTTTACTTGGCGTAATTAGAATTGATGTAAATGATGTTACGGTGGACGGTGGGCCGCGGTCGGGGACGGGGGTTGCGCATGCCATCGCTTGTGGAGGTAATTATGGTTAATGTTGTTTTTAAATTACATTTCTTCGTTTAGGCGATTCGATGGCTACGTTTCGGTACGAGTTCCAGGGTTAATCTTTCATCCGTAATGGTGTGCGTACATTAGTCCTTTTTATTTGTCGCGGAGGGTGGGGAAAAAACGGGGGCGCTGGGGAAGCATTACGCCACGCGTGACTAGATCCTTGGTGGCATACTGACGTTCACCCCACCATTGATAGTATCACGTAATTTCATCGGTTAAAGATCTGATACAGTGTATCCTTTGGAACTATTGTACGGTTCCTGGAGTTGATCGATTTGCGGCACCTCCATGGTCTAACGGGCGACAAACGGGAAAACCATTTTCTATTGTTACCGAACGGTGGGGGGAGCAGAAGGGTCAGTGCAGGCCCCCAAACGGGTTGGGTTGTTTTTCTTTTAGGTGACGTAATAATCATAATAATTTCCATTGTGCACGCGATACATTCATAAAATGCCGAGCCATATGTAGAGAAGGGCTTGAATCGAGGAAATGGGTCATGTTTAGACGAAAGGAGCCTCTCATTTATGGATGTACCATATGGATATTGTGTGTGTGTGTGCACATAAATGTAAGCAAACAAAAACTCACGTACGAGCAAGCATAAAGCTTGCCCCGAAATGAGGCACAAGAATGAGTTATTAAAAATTCTATTACTCACACCGATGCTTTTACTTTCTTTGCTCGGGGTATGGGAACACGTTGCAAGGCGCCTTTTCACCCCACCGTACTCATTTGCTCTTCTCTCCCCCTTCCCTCTCCTATCATTAACTTCCCGACAAAGACCGACCTTCGCCTGGCGCGGTGGAAAGTTCTGGCAAACTCCAGCGTGGCGTTAAAAGCCTCCCCAGAAACCTAATCATCGCCATCCTCCTACCTTTGCCAAAGCTAGGCAGGAAAAAAAGCGACCCGCAGGGAACGCAACATGTCGCGCACGTCATAATGGTGGTGAAAAGTTTTGCGAATATGTGCAAAAGTTGCGCAGTTTTGCCTCCCTCCGGGGTGGCTTTGAGGGCGATGGACCGAACCGTGTGCACATAGCCATTCCATAATTAGGTTTAATTTCATTAAAATTAATTGTTACATAATAGCTCCCGTATGCGGGAACACCAATGTCCCGGGAGAGCAGAAGGGCCAGGGGGTTTGAAGTAAAAGAACTCCATCTCGCTGGCATAAGGCGTCTAAAGCTCGCCTGTCGTCACACTCCGCGTGACTAAAGACATCCTTTTTGTCGCACGCTCCTGAGGCGCAAATCTTCGACGACAACGACGGCACTTCCTAGCTTTTCCCGTGCACACATACACTCACAAAAAATGTCCTTTTGTAGGGACCGAAGGTAAGAATAAAAAAAAGGAACACCAAAGCAAGCAAAAATGGCACGTAACATTAGCGAGTTATTAATGTTAGGCGAACGCGTGGGTCGGTTTTGAAAGGACGAGCGCTCAACAATGTCTCATTATCGTGTATAAATTATGATGCCATTTTGAGAGTACTTTTATGTTCGGCACCTTGCCAGAATGGGTTTCTATCCGTCGTTTTTTAATGATGAATGACGCTTTCGAGGAGTGCCTACTTTATGTACAAATGAATGCTCGTTATATAAATTTTCAGAAACGGAAATAAATAATTTAATAAAAAATTTTAAACAAAACTTGGATTTTTACTAAAAAAATTTTCCCTTCTTATTTCATTTCCAGGTAAATTCAACAATACGTCATGGAGCACATGAGTAAAGGAAGAAAAGACATGATATAAGTCATCTCTCTGACGTTTGAGGTACACTTGAAGTAACTGCACCTACCAGACTCTTATATAAGAAAAGCTAAAAAAGCTTTGAACTAGAACAGGAGCACAAAAACATAAAGAACACTTGGGACACTAGTTCTTGAAGCACCATCTTACTTTAACTATGTGAAGCGTCACGTAAAAACACTGCAGTGGCATCTACCCGTGCTGTTGATGATATAAACCGCACAAGACAAACACTCACACCCTGGCATGCTGGAGACAGGAGCATGGGATATACGGAACAGATTATATTGGATGGTTTAGTGCCTGGGAAAAGCAAAGGACTACCAACGGTAACGTTCTGCAGCAAAGTAGGTCACAGGCACAGCCCGACTTCCGACGACCATTTTTCTCCACCCGAGCGCGTTTGGCGAAAGGATGAAATCCTCACCGATTCGGTCTGGGTTTTTAATCGCTGTTAGCAGATTTCCCTTTCGACACCGGAGTGTGTGTCACATACGGAAGTCTTTGTTCCGTGTATCTTAGATGAACCATGGTTGCGTTCAGTACACTCCGGGGAGTGATAACTTCATTGCCGAAACGAAGTAACGAATGGAGTGCCACGTCTTTCGCAGTGGGGTGGGAAAACAAATTATGGAAGGCGTAGAAATTGCAACCACCCACATGAAGGAGACAGTTTACTTCATTGGAGTATACTGGTGACTCCTTTAGGTGCGTTACAACATGTGCGCAGTTCCCACATCTGCCGACACGGAAAAAGTCTTTTAATTCCTTTTTTTGTGACAGCAACAGGACGTGAATCCGTTTGTTATCGATCTAAAAGAGACCACGCTCAAAACACCAGCAACTCGTTGAATTGGGGAAGGAATTGCATTATGCAAACAAATGGTCGACAGAATTTAATCTCGCCGATTTACCCGCGGTGGAACTGTTGCATTCTGCAATTTAAATTGCGCCTCTTTACTCAGATAATTAAATTAACAAACTGCTTTCACTTACCAACAACATTGAGAGATTCTGTTGTGAGTGAAGGACATTTGGAATGCAAATCAATTTGGGGTAATAAATGCGTACTGTACCAGTTGTGGGGTGGTAAATGACTTGGAAAGTATCAGTAATGTTGCACTCCATATTCAGGAATTGATTTTCCGTATCAATCTGTTTTGATTTTCGTACTCATGCAGAAGTGCTCGGTGAGTTGTTGCATATGCACTTTAAATGAACCGAGGGAATAATTCACAGCAATTACTTCTGTTTGAGAGTTGTTGAGGAAGCTTGTTTTGGGAACTTGTTTATGCTCAAAAAGCTGTTTATTCTGAAGAATTGTTTAAAAAAGTTTAATAAACAGTTAAATGTGAAGATTATTTTACGAATAAATCCGAAACAACGTTCCCAATAGCAAGTACACGTTTGCATTTCATAATCTTCAAAGTACTTTATTTTCCGCGAAAACGTGCAAATACACCCATATACTCGAGCACTCGAGCGAGGTTTGTGGGCTCTATCTGAACATTTCTGCTCTGCTGGACCGTAATTACTTTGTGCCGTGGTATAGAACAATCAAATATACGTCGTTTCTATTCATACACCGGCTCGAGACATCATAGAGATGAGATCTCTCATATCCCCGGCCGCATTCAATGGCTGCAACGCGATGCTTTTTGAAAACAAAAAAAACGAACCCGCTCGAAAGCAAATTTAGCCAGCGAACATTTTCGCTTTCAAATTTGCGCTGTGGAAAATCGTTTGAAGAACGCGTACGAGCGCGTCCCGGCGCAACCGGAAAAAAGGATGCGCGTATGTTGCAATCATGGCTCGTGGAGGGTAAAAAGGGAACGTCGAATGGAAAAGAAAGGTTCCCATTCGTTTCATTATTTCGTTGCAAAACGATTTCATAATGATGTTCACTTTTTCCCGTGTAAAGTTTTTTTCCTCTACCTACCTACTATTTTACATACCGCTTTCCTTTCTGAACGGGATTTGTACGCATGGAAACCGAAACTGGTTATGGGGACTGGTTTGGGGAACCCTTTTTTTTGGCGGCGAAAACCCCTCTTTTTTCGTCCTTTACACATCCAGCGTGCACACTTTAAAGAATGGCTTATTGGTGGCTTTTTCCTTGGATTCGTGTTGAAAAACCTCGAGGTTTTTAGTACCTAAAATTTAACCCGCTCGTTCGGAATGTCTGATTGCCCCAGACCCTAGGAAACTAGCATCGTCCCCAAACTGCGCTATCGTCATCATCATCATCATCATCATCATCATCAAAGTCATTATGGCACCGAAACTGTATGCTGTTCTCGAGCGACATTCATCCCCTTTTAGTACCTTCAAATAGTGGTCAAACCAATCAAAACATGGATATATTTTAAAATGTGCCTTTGTGCGTGGACGATATCAAGATCTATGCATTCATACGATGTACTACAGTCAATGAGTTACTTTTTTGGTGATCGAATGGTTACCAATTTTAAAATCGCTGTAGGAAAAAAATTTATTAAAATAATTTGCGGAAGAATTCCATTTTAAGGAGGTTTTTAAAAAGGGGTTTAAATACTTTTTAAATGAAATGAATAATGCTTTAACACATTTTGAGCAAAAGTTTGTCCACGACTCTAGGGATCTGCGTTCCGGAGTATGGTCCATTCTGGCCGGCATCACTGACCGGTGAAGTACTTTTTATAACCTGGCTGGAAATTGTAATCGAGATAAAAAAGAACCAAAACAAACTAGAGCATACATTGTGGAGGAATAGACAGAAAAATAAAACAGAATACGTTGGTCTACCTTCACCCGCATTGGACTACGGGCGACACCCGGGAGCTGGCTGGGGTTGGGCTCGTTCAAAGCATCAAAGGATTTTTTCGTTCCTTTTTTCCCACCACCAGCCGGGTCTTTCACAATTCTCCTCTGCCGGTCGGAGCCTGGCCTGGCCGTTCGGTAGTTTCGTAGGCAAAGCATAAAACCCTCCGCCCCAAATCGCCATCAACGTCGTCATCGACTCACTGGCTTTACGTCACCATGACCAGTGGCATGACAGCAGCAACCATGAGACTTCAACCGAACCACCGAGAGTACACCCCGACCCGAAGGCAGTTGCGGGTGACTTTGATTACCGTATAATTATGATTGTACATATAAATAAATTTAATTCCATACAATTATGCGCCGTAATGTTGCATCGCTAGTGCGCACGGGGGTTTATTTTTTTCTGCACACGATGACGTTTCGGAAGGCCTGCCAAACACCCCCCGGAGGAACCTGCAAACCGGTCCGAACCTGGCCGGATGGATTTATGGGACGGACTCTAGGTACCTTTTCCCGTTGGTCGATACCGATCCGGGCGAATTTTTATGCCTCCCTCGAGGGGAGAGAAACTGGCTGGCAAGAAGCCTTTCGATCGTTTCAAAGGGAACTGTACCTCCACCTACCAACCAATTCCCCTTTGCATGGAGAAGATATCAAAACTGTGCGCTTTGATGTACGCTGGCGGTTGCGTAAATACTTTGCGAATCGTTCGCGATCGTGGAACGGCTTTCGACAGAGCTACAAATTTGGTTGGATGGCGTCGTGTAGGCTGCCTTTTGCCACATGCAAACGACGCAGCGATGCGGGATTGGCAATATGGCCAACATTTTTTCTGAGCCTCCAACAGCGGCGAGCGCCACGAGATGGTTCTTTCCAATCTTCCCGGCAGTCTGATTGATTGTCAGGCTTTTTGAAAGTTGACACAAGCGAGAGAAGGGTGGGAAGATGGGGGAAAGCCCACTCCCAGTGAAGGCTTTTAGCCCGCAAAGGTACGCCACAGTCACTCCGACAGCGTACCTGCACATTTGAATGCATCCAGTGCAGATGTAGTGTTTTTTTCCCCATTCGGGACCACTTTCCCAAATGTTGCTCCCTTTCGTTTGTCATCCCGCAATCGCCTAACGTGCAAAGGGATTTGTTTGATGAACACATTCATATCCAAATGGATCGCCGGGCAAGCTCCGCACGGGAAGCGCCACTATGTTTACTTACTTTTATTGATTAAACAGTGAGCAAGCCATCGGTCGAAAAACGAGAAAGAAAAAGTGTGCACTCGTGGGATGTAGCAGAGTGCAATTCGGGAATAAAGGCACACATTGCAGTGGATGCGTCCGAACATCGCGCCTCGATGGATTTGTTGATCCAACCGGGGACGGTTCACTGTTTGCAGTGGAATTAGTTCGATTGCATATGATTGATGTTGCGCACGACGGGGTAGTATTTGCGCGCGCCGAGTTTGTAAGCCGTTGTTCACTTCGGCTAATCTTGTGTCACTTTTATGTTCTTTCGGAAGAGTTCAACGAAGTTTCAGAGATCAACATTGTGTAGGAAATATTTTCACAATAGTGATAACGGAAGCTGGATTTATTTCTTGGCATTTGAAGGATCATGCTGAAATGTTAATTCTATTTTTCAGTCGTTGCCAGCTATCTTTGTCTCCATCCCACCTATGATTGAAATAACTCATAAATGTTTGTCTGGAGTTCATCTCAAGTTGTCTTTTGATTTAAATTTTGTCTCTATCTAATAATTTGGTTATTTAGAATGATTGGAGGTATGCAAATTATTGTTTGTATATAATGTATTTCATAAAGCTGCCTACAAGACAGAAATGAGGCACCATTGTTCATGAATCTCTTCTTTTCCTTCTACGTCTTCGAGAATCTAGTCCAGTCCGGCTATTAAATCAAGATTCCTGGCCTTTCACAAGCTATTCTGGTGGTATGGACCTCTGAGGCGCAACTTAGGCTATATGTCCTAATATACGGCGTAGGTTGTAAAAAAACAAAACAAGTGACGTTTAGCAGCTATGAAAATTAGTTTGTATTCCCAAGTGGTAAACTTCTGAGCGGATTTCTAAATGCACCAACAAAATTGTGCACAGAAAATCTGTAAAATATCATGGTAATGGGCACAAGTTGAAATAATAAAGAAATTTATGTTTGTTTTTGTTACAGTGTAATTATCCAGAATAGGAAAACCAGAATTTCCTTGTTTATTTTCATGTTTTTGGCAAGAGACAAAAATTGATGAGTTAGGGACAAAGTCAGATGCGTTAGGGACAGAATCTGATGAGCTATTTCAAAGCTTGGCAAAGCTATTTCGAGCTCAAGTTTGCTGGTAACGTCTGTATTCAAGTAGTCAGACAATGTTAATATTGCTCGCTTTAAACCTTTAATGTTGACATACGACTTTTATTGCAATTTTTATTCCCTAAGCTCTTCAATCAGACTCTCCCCTTTCAGGTACAATGTCACCTCTTCATCGAGACTGATGCGTCGGCAAATTGTGCCAACAATGATCAATTTTTCCTTATCTGATGAACTTGAAATTCAATCATTACAAACGAACCTCAACCCCGCGGGCGTGAGGGTCTCAACTGGGATTTATCTCACCGGTTTGCGTGATCTGTGTGTGTGTGTGTGTATGGGCTTCTGCACCTGCTCGACCTGTCGATTGAACGCGACATTGCACGACATACCATCGCAAACGTTCGACTTCCAGGCTACGCGTACGTGTTTCGCCGTCCCCGTGGGAAATCAACCGGGAACTAGCCTGCTCTGGGACGCGATGTAACAAGGCATGGTCGGTATGGGATGGATTTTGCGTCTGCCGGCGAAAGAATTCAGCGAAAGCGAAGGTACTCGTGTGGTCTGGTAGGTTTGTTTTGTTTTTTTGTTTCTTTTGTGTGTGTTTTCAACTGTGCCCCAGGGGTCGACAATTTTCCTCCGGTTTTCCACTCCAAGCAGCGTATGCGTACCAACGATCCAACGTACAAAAACGAAGGTACAAACAAACAACCAAGCGCAGTCGTGAAATCACAATATTTCACTCGCACACGTCACGTTTCGTGACATGTGTTTCGCCGGAACGGTCCATGTCCGGTCCGGTGCGAAGACGGTCGGGAAATACGACACGCCGTGTAAGGGCTTGTCCGGAGTCAGGGTGGAAGAATGTCTTCATCTTAGTTTCGGTGTCGCATCCGCAAACGAGAGGTGCTGTGTGTAAAATTCGGGCGATGTCGTCTGCTCCTGCTTTTCCGCCAAATATAGCACGGAAATGGTTTTCCAACCTCCCGGCGAAGGGCGGTGACCTACTCGTCTCATCGGTGGAGTGTAGGTGTAAACGGAAACACCCACAAACCTGCACCAGACTCGGTGGCGGTTCCAACGCTCAATGGGAAAAATGACATCGTTTTTCGCAGATTCACAACTCAATGCATAGGAGCAGGCGAAAGGTAGGGAAACTCATTTTCCTCAAATTAGTCCGTAAATGAAGCGTACTAATTGAGAAAGTATGGTGATGTGCGAGCGGACAAGAACCGGCACGGGTCTGAAGTTTCCTCCGGCGACATTCTGAAGGCCTGGTTGGGTGGCAAGAAATGTGGTGAAAAATTAAAACTGGCAGTACACCGATCGAGCGAAACAGCCACCGCAACACAGGTTGAGTCGGAAAAGTTTTCAAAACATATCAGCTAGATGGTGTTGTTTTTTCTTCTTTTCCCAGAAATTAGAAAAAAAAATTGATACTTGTCCCACAAAACATTGGTCGTTCGCGAGCCTTCGGAAAATCGAATGTCAAGCTATGTCCACCTGGATTTTTGGGTCGTGATAGAATTTTTCCGAAATTAACTTTCCGTCGTCCGTGAAAAGTTTTTTCTTACAGCTCACTCTAAGCCCACTCAAAAATCGTAAGACACGGCGAAAAACAACTTGTTTGAAAACAACTACTAAGCTTCCGTCTTTTCGCACCTCCAACGCTGGAGGCGTGAAATCTGTCCTAAATTTGAGTGAAATATCGATTTTTCGAGCTGAATGAATAATTGATGGCTAAATGGAAGTTCTATAAAAGGTTCCGTAGTGGAGTGTTTTTTCATCTCCCCCTCGCATTTTTCACTCAACGATAAGACGTGTTTGTGTCACAATGAAATGAAAATCTCGTTCGTAGGAAGTGTCGCCATACGAACCACTCGAAGTTCTGGCTGGCGGCATGTCGAGTCATCCAATATCCGGAGAATGGGCATCCTCGGGTGGAAGTATTTGCAGACTGACAACGTTTGGCCCCGAGAACCTCCAAAGGGGAAGTCACCGGTTCGAGCAAAAAATGCTGTTTGGCGAACGCTTGCGGCAATGGGATTATTAATGCTCCCCGCCCGGATCGATGGGGACAATTTGCATAGATCAAATTTCAACGCTGCATCCCAGCATCGAGAGGACACGAGCCAACACGAGGGAAAAGATGCGGAAGAAAAACAAGAACCGAACGCCAACCCATAAACGGGGGAAGCAAAGACACAAAAAGCACGCGACACGCTCGAACGGAGCACGGAAGACAAAAGGCATGGTAATTAATCATAAATTTAAAACAAATGAATAAGTAAATGATACGATTCATTTCACTCTCGAGTTCGGGAGCGGCGGAATCGCGAGGGAGTGAGCGTGACGCGGGCGATTGCATCGACCAGGGAAGAGATAGAGTTGCAGAGAAATGATGTCGTAGTGGAACGATCGTTAAATCTATTATTTATCGCCATCTTGTCAAGTTCGTTGAATCGGTCATTTATAATGCAAAAACTGGCTAAAAAGCGTCCTTCGGTTGGTTGGGCAAGACTTGGCAGACCTGCCCGTCGAAGGACTTTTCCAAAAGGGGTAGTGGACGATGCAACGATTGCGACTTGGTATTGTACAAATATAGACAGAGTCTGATTTTCTGCAAAAGAAATATCCAACAAACTTCTCTTCGCTAGTCACTTTTCAATTCTGCTGAATAAGTAAAAGTGTTTCGGGTTTACTTAAGACTGATATAATTTAAAAGTTTTTCAATTCAATCGATCTACGCTTTCGAACAAACGCTTGAGCGTTCAAAGTTACGTTGTTTTTGTTCTACCAGCTCCACAGCTTATCAATGAGCTTGGCTTTAAAAGTCCAACCTCCTCCATCGTTTATAAGCTGTCATACATTTTACCTCCCAGAAAAAAAGATGGTCCTGATTCTGTCCCTTCTTCTGCCTGTGTCATGTGCAGGCTTTGGCCTTGCCCAATACTTTCTGGCTCTCGGACAGGGATCAAGTTTTACTGTGGCTTCGGCTTCCTTCGCCATCGTCTATGAAATTGAAGCTCCGCCGTACGAAAGAGACTCGCCGCCTCTGGACTGGCAGCTGGCTGTTATCGAAAGTGTCTCCACCAGCGTCGATGACGAGAATAAAGATAATGATGATGATGATGATCATGATGATGATGGTCATAGTTTTTCCTTTGCGATTGGTGATGTGGAAAAACTGCTGCCGAGCGAACGACCAACCACCTCCTCCGTAACCCAGACCAGCTCGAAGGATAGGAATCGACACGGATGGAGGCTGATCGTTTTATCCTTTCTCGCTGCACTCCGTTGGGCAGTGGATGGTTGGTTGGTACGAACCGGGTGGCGTCGATGCCCCAGCGTTAGCATCGGGTTTCGGAGAGTATCCCGCTGGGATGAGCGGAGGACACAAGGACGACGACACACAAACCCCGTACGGTTCTCTCCGGTTCGCAAACGCAACGAAAGAAGATATCAGCCAATATTGGCCTGGGGAGCGACCTGGGTGTATGGATCATTTTTCTTATCCACCACATGACTGCACAGGGACCGGGCGTGCGGATCTGCACCACGCAGAGATATCGCGCGCGAACGTAGGAGGGACTGGAATTTATTGCCATCGCCGTCTTCAAATAGCAAACATTTGGGATTTTGTCTGAAAGGTGACCTCCAGTATATCCGCTGGGTGAGTGCGTCCATATCGGTGGACGTATCGTCGTTACAAGTCAATTAATGTCCAGCGAAGTTCATTGGACTGTAGTTCCATGTTTTTGTCGAGATATCAGTATGTTATGTTCCGTCCTTCCACAAGGCGTCACTCCTTAACTCCACTGCCGTTCACGAGTTGGGACCATATTGTTGATATCGCTTTTTCGGTCGCCCGGGTTCTACTCGCACACTTGCTCTGGGGAGTCATAAGATTGAAACCACCGTAACAGCTGCAGCTTTCATTTGTTTGCTCACGGAAGATAATGAGCAAACACAGAAATGCACACGACGCACCAGCACATCCGCTCTAGCAACCTCTAGTTCAGTCGTTCGACAGATTCGGTTCCTCGTTTGTAAAACTTCTCCACAACAACGCCGGCACCGGGCACCTTCTGCAATCCGATCGAATGCAATCTCGATGAATCTTTTGCCTTGCTCCGGTACGTCACCGTCGCAGTATGACTTCATTCGACTCGACGACCGTCCCGAGAGCTGTCAGGGCGTCCACGTCCCGTTACCCGAACGGGGGCCCTGCCAGGGACTCCCATGGAGCGGACTAATTAATGTAAATTGAACTATAATGTGCCTCCCTGTCAGTTTCTAACGGGCTGTCGATCTTGGTGCGGATGTTGTTGTTGGTGATGCGGCTACCAGCAGGGCCCCCGGACCGCGGCTTCGGCTTCCTCCAGATCGGTAAACGTCAAATTGGTTGGGATATTTTAAGACCACTTCCACCGGATCGTTCGTCCCGAGAGGGCGGGAGGGCGATGGTGTCGAACTTTATGTGTGTGCACTGTTTAAATTTAGTCCATTACAGTACCTCAGATTGTCACCAGGCCAGGGACTACGCGTGTGTGTACTTTGGGTGTCCTCTCTGGGTTTATGTGTTTTTTTTCTTCTGCCTCGTCCAATAACGTGAGTACCCAGTTGGGATCGAGGAAAGGCGGTAGAGTAAAACTCTGTCTATATCCCATGGCCGAACACATGCCGCCTGCTGTAGAACTACAAAGCAAGCCGTACATACCGAACCGATGGATGCTGTTTGACAACCAAAACCACGTTGCGCTGTCGGGTCACGGGATGAAGGAAGGGGTCCCGGGATCGAAACAATGGTATTTTGCCATGTTCCGTTGGACGCTGTCAAACACTTGAGAAAACACCGGTTTGTTTGACTTTCGGTTTCAATTCCCGGACCTGCCGGTGGTACGTACGCTCGCGGTGGAGCGTCCAAAGATAGATTGGTAGCTGCCGTTGGTTCCCCCTTTTCCGGAACCGTTGCATGGGGGATGCATCATCCAAAAATTGTGAACGAACGATCGCACCGTTGGGAATATCCACCTCCAGTAAAAGCATTCCAGCTGGTAGGATTTACGGTTCCAAAACATTCACGAATCGCTTGGAAGATTCAGTTATTGAACGCCAGGGTACTCGTCTCGTCTATGGAACCAATTCCAATTTGGAGCACAACAAAATTGCATCCTTCTTTCATCGAAACCTTCGGGTCCACGACTACACGAATTAATTGGAAATTCTATCAACCTGATCATAAATGTGTCAAACATCTTTTAGAATTATTATTATCGTGTTTTGATAAATCACCTTCAAAACCCATCGCCGATGTTGCAACCGGGGAGGGCGATTTCACTTTTAATAACTTCATCTTTTTAATTATAACAATGATGCGCGCGGCGGTCGGTCGGTGGTGAGCAATCTTCCACCAACTAATCTGTTCGTGATAGGGCTCAATTAATCAACGATTTCACTCTATTTGTTTACCTTTGCCTGCCATCGAGCTAACCGACTAATCGAAAGCGGTTGAAACATATGGTCGACGATTCGTTGGTGACCTTCCCAAAAAGAACATATTTTAGGCCGCTGTATTGTTGGACTTTTCGTGTTCCAATAAAACCATCCAACTTGCCACCAACAACCGACAAATCCATCCATTTCCCGTTGATGTGTTTTGAACTGGCCAAATGTCCATCGACCCTTTGCTGGTACTCTGTTCTGAGTCCAAAAGAAAGTCTAACTTTCCCAAATAAACGGGCCGAACTGCCCAGCGACGCGCGGAATTAATTTCTAGACACATAAATCAAAACGATACCTTTTCCAAACGCCCTCCCGCATATCCCTGGTCTGGTGTAGGTAGGTCGTTCTAATCCTTTTCCGCTTCCTCCCCACCCACCATAACCTACCCGTGAAAATGGAGTCAATAAATCAACTTCTTTTCGCTTTTTGCACTCTTCCTCGCCATCCTCGGTCCGAAGTTCGGAAAAAGCAAGGGAATTTCGTGTCGTTCCCAAGCCTGTCCCGAGGCTGATTTGATCATTTTACCTCGTGTTTCTTTGATAACTCCGACCGGTGTCGGAACGGCCAGCGGCGGTGCGTTATCTTGGAAAACAGCTACACCGACAGCAATTCTAATCGTGTCCGGAGAGGGAAAGAAAAACGGGAACGAAAGAAGCGTCTTGTTTAGGTTGTTTGCAAATGTGTAAATCCTTTGTTGAGTCAGATTGCACCTGAGCTGGTGGTAGTGAGGAAAAAATGCCGTAGAAAAACGAAGCTACCGCCTAATTTATGAGTTCCTAGATGGAATCGAGATATCAAATCCAGGGTTTTAAATTAAGAAAGATATTCCCTTTGTGCGCATTTTTTCAAAGGGAAGTACAACGTATTTGTTTGATCTTCTAAGAGTGGTTCTGTTTTGATGAAAAGAAGTTCTTCTCCAGCAAAAAATTGTAGAAGTTGAGGCTTACAAAAGACACTTATGACATTACTCTCCTAAGGCACCCTTGAGAATCATGAGGGCTTCATTAAACAGTTATATAACCAACATCGATTTGGTTCGATTTTTAATCTTTCCGCCTTCAGTTCGCTGCTCGTAAACAAACCCACACACACACACGCACCTCTGACACCTCCCCATCTCAAACCAAAACTCAAACGTCGACCAGATGAGGACGCTCTTGGGCGTCGCATAAACATTTGATGAATATTTATGTCGACGCCGCTCGCACGAAACGTTCTCTTCCGACCGAACGGATGTTGGAGCTGGCAGAAGGAAATAGTGTAACGGTTGGAGGTTTCTCTCTTGTTTGGTGCTGTTTAAACAATGAATCATTGGTCCGTTATTGGCTGTTTGGTTGGTTAATTATACGCTTGTTATCTTAAGTTTTACGGCATGCTGCCGATGCCGTTCGGTTATCCCTGAGCGTGCGTGTAAAAATACCATCCGCTTCACGTCCGTCGGCCGTCGGCAGCGAACGTACACGTGCTCCAAATGTTTGACGGCCGGGTGATGTACTTAGAGTTGCGGAGCTGCGCGTCACGTAAACAGCCGCCTGAATGGGGAATCATTAGACCGGTGAGGGCGTGATCGTTTCCCCGAAGAGCGTATCTGCTAGACAGCGGTCTGGGAGGACTTGCGTTGAGTGATGATTGTCAGAAATGTTTTCGGAAAAGACGTTGAACCCGACGAGAGGTTACGTCGTAGCCGAGAGGCCGTTTATGAGACCAGGGATTAGGAAATGTCTGTGGAAAATTTTGAACGTAAGTAGCCTCCAAGGGGCTGTACTGAGCCGATCCTCACTGGATGGGAAATTGAAACGTGTTCTGAAAGAAAATCTACCCAATGATAGTAAACTGATCTGCTTCCAATCCGGGAAGCAGTGATTATATTTCGAACCCAAACAGCAGTATTAGAACGAAATAAAACATCTTTTTATGTCGGAAGATGAAAGAGGCAGATCAAAGTAAAGCAAAGACATGATATCTTAAAATATCTCTCTGGGAAAATTTTAGTGCGCTCTCTAAATATAATTCTTTGATGTGTTGATAGTTTCATTTGTCTTAACCTTAAGACATCCTCCTTGCTCGTATTTTTTTGCTTCTAATACATCTCCCCTTCGTAAGCCGCTGCATGTCATTAAGTCATTATCTCCAACAAGCAACTTTACCCGTTTACAAACAAAATCTTCATTTATCATAGCTGCGGTAGTTTACGGCACACTTTCTTGCAACCTGCTGGTACGAACTTTTACCCAACTGAAAAGATGACGACAATTTTGCCCAAAGCACGGCGAGATAAAAAGAGAGTTTGTGTGGTTTGTTTTTAGTTGCATTTAAAAAGTGATTCCCTTTCTAGGAGCGCTCGCATAAAACCAAGCTGGTTCGGTTGCTGCAAGGGTAGGAAACATTTCAAATGGTTTAAGGAAAGTTTTTCCCCTTTCGTGCCCTCGTTACGTCGAGGATCCTTGGATGCAATCGCAGCCCGTCGCATGATCACGTATCGCCCGGGGGATATCCTTTCATCGCGAAGGCTCCACCAGCATGGCTCCTTCCCCGTGCTTCCCGTGTTTTCTTTTATCCATCATCTTATTTTCAGCGCCCTTTGGCGACGAATTTGTACGACGATGCGGTCGTACGCCATGGTTTATCTTGGCCTGACTCTCTGAGGACAAGCAGACCTCGGAAGTCTTCTGGGGAAGGGTTGTAATTAAAATTCTCTCCGTCGAGAACGAACCCACTAACCCATTCCATCTCAACTCGTCGTTTGGTAGATGCGGAAAGTGCAGCTCGGGGTGAAACTTTTACTAACACAACAAACAGATTCAAATCTTAGCCACAGCGAAGCGGGTTTGACAACGAGACCTGCCTTTGAAGGGGGGAGTGTAATTAGGAACGGTTGAAGAAAACTGGTGCTTCGGGGCAGGCGAATGAAAGGAAGATGGCGTTCTTCCGGAAGGCGAAATAAAACCGAAACCAGTTGGCCAAAAGTTCCTTCCTTGGCGGGGAGTTCCGAGCGAACTGAGAGCTGCTAATTGACGGGTTGAAGTAAGCGTAAGCGCGGAATAAGTTGTGATCAAGTTGTGCTACCTTGCGGAATGCGGGTGGAAGATGTTTTATGCAGCGTCGAGATAGTTTGGGTAATGAAACCGTAAAAACCAACTAGAGTTTTTCCAATGCAAGCAAAACGAAAAGGAAAGGTTCCACATAACACAGGTAGCAATGTGGAAAGCTCTTAGGTGGAGTAGCTCTTACAAAAACGGTTCAGAAATTGAGGGGAAAAGAATTTGAAAAAAAATCTTCACCCCCTTTCGAAAGCTCTTACAGACGTCATCTCAACGAAATAATTAACTTCCAACTGCCAGCTTAATGGGAAACCTGAGCGTCATTGACAAAAAGCAAAGTACCCTGCATTGGGAGTTGTGCAAAAATTACTCCAAACCGTTTCGTGCGCCAACGAAAGTGGGCGGGGCGCCGGGGAGGCAATTTTCGAACCGACTGACCATCGGCCAAGCGGAAACGCAGCGAGGCTGAAGATGCGTCATTTGGAATATTCATAAGTGACTTGCCGTAAACGGCGCAAAAATCACTTCACTCGCTGCGGACAAACGGCCTCATAAACGGTCGGGGCCCACTCTCGAAATCGTTCTGCAAAATCGACAGCTACGCCGGGCGAGGAGTAGTTGGGCAAGCGAAAATGGGTGGAAAATAGGGTTCACCTGTACCTCTTACAGCGGGAGTGCGCAAGAGGTAATTGCATTTATTAAAAGCACATTCAGTGCCGAGCGCAGACAAAACAACCAGTGCTACCGATTTCCACCTTACCCAAGGTGGGTTGAGCATGCCATCTTTGAAGAGATTTCCCGAGTGGCTTCATTCGAAACAAACCGCCGAGAAGAGAACAGGCTTCGAGTTGAAATGGGTGGAAGGAAACCGCGAGTTAAGTGTCAAGGATTGGTAAACAATCCATCCGAAGGCTAATTTGAATGACAGTGGAAGCACGAAACGATCGCTCTCGGTCGATTTGCATTGACTTTGCTGTGTTTTAGCTGTGGCCACCATTTGAAAAATAATAGATGCGGAAATAGATTCCAAGTAATGTCTCCATTATAGGTTGTTTGAACAACTTTTTGACCCAGTTGAAATCAACCATAATGCTGAAGAAGTCGATGCAGCAAATTTAAATAAAAAAAATTGAAAATGAGGTGGGTTTAAAGCTCAGACTTAGTTAACCATACTTGCCATTGCCTTCTATTCCTATAATTGTAAATCTTAAAATTACGTTACAATGGTTAGAAAAAACGTTACTTTGTGAGGGAATGCTTTTTAAGTGTCTTGATTGTTTCAAATATTTACCTCAAAAATGGATTTATACTCGTCATATTAGCGTTAAGTAACAGAATATAAACTAACATCATATCGGTGGTTATTAAATTCGTTCACATTGTTCAGACATTGTTCAACATATTGTTGAATCGATCTGCATAAACTGGATATTTTAATTTTTGTTTAAGGCTATTTATCAACACAATTTCAATTATCAACACAAAATTAAATAAAACCATCAGTTTTTCTTTAAACTGCTCTTTGAACGTTCCTGCAACGATTCAGTTAAAAGAACTAAGAAAAGAAATCGCATCATTACTTCAGTCGACGCTCAGTTTCGAGAGCGAATGGCTTGCGTTGCGACGATTCGAAGGTCCCGATAATAACAACCTGTCCAAATTAAGTCAATCATGTATGCGAACATGCTGCGTAAAGCCCACGATCGGCTGCTCCACTTCTCATTCTCATTCCGTCAAAGTCTGTCCGGTTGGTCCTCCTCCCGCCGTTGGAAAGAAAAAACTGCTGACCAACAAACACAACACCCCCGAGCACGTTTTCAAAAACTCGCCACCACCAGCGATTCCAAATCGCTATCGTTGGGAGCTCCGAACTCCCGAAATGGAATGAAAATATTGTTATCGCCAACGGCTCCCATGCGATGCCGTCCGGCGTCGGACCCATCAATCAAACTGGGCCCCAACCGGCGGACCGGGGGGAATCCCTTTTTGCCGGGGAATGGTTTCGAGAGCCCCGTTAGAACGCGTGATGGAGCTTATGAAAATATGAAAACGGAGCGAAACACTTCAACGAACGAAAAATCTCCCAAATACTGCCAGGGCGCCCTTCGAGCGGAATTAAACAGCGACGCGAGGAATGCCGTGAAATGCCGACGCCGTTTGTTTGTGATCGTGCTGGAGACTGCTTCCCTCCCCCCACCACATCCCCTTCTACGGTTCGCTTTCTTCAAGAAGGGAATTTTAATCTCAAACAAGATGAAACGAAAAAGAGCTGTACTAGATCGCCAGCGATAAACCCCTTGCTGCCTCGTTTTCCTCGATTCATTCCAACACGGACCTGACTGCGGATAATGGAAAGGGACCTGAGGTAGTCACGTGTGGCAGCATTAGAAGAAGAAAAACACGATGGTTAGCGAGAGCACGACCGGCCACAATGGGAATATGGCGAGAGCAGCAAGAATGGAATGAAAGAAAGCAAGTGACAGCGAAACAATTTCCCGCTGATGCGCGGAAGACCGCGCGTGTGGCGTGTCGTCGGCTGGTTTTTGGGGCACTTCGGTGGGAAAGTAGGGGAACGGGAGGATAAACAAAAATCTCCTTCGGCACGACATATCCAACACTCCCCAAACACGAGACGCACCGGGCGCGTGAATCAGAGCAAGTGTTTATTTTTCCTATTCTCTCGGCGTTTGGTCCTCATCAGTTCCGTCATAGGGGTGGCTGGAGTAATATGCACCCCTGAGGCAAAACGCACATTTTCCAGTTTCTTATGAAAATTTCATTTTGGACGCAAATAAGGTAATTTCCCTGCCAGAGTGAACTAAAATATCGTCACTCTGTGAGTTTGATAACTGTACATCAACAGAAAAACAAAATAAAAGCAAATAAAGAACATCACCGATTCTGACTCGTTCTGATGTAATTTTGCTGACCACTCCGCAAAGGTATAAATAACGCAAAAATAGTGGTTTGTAAGCATCATTCGTTCATAGTACTGATAATTACAATCAGAGCTTCGAACTGTATCTACAAATCTAAGAAAGTTTGCAGATTTACTCGTTTTTTAATTAAAAATATTTTCAGCTATGAACGGGGGCATATTGCACCATGAGCCAAACTGCATTTGTTTGTAAAAAAACTAAAATGAATTCTATTCATACAAAATAGAGGTATTGATAAATGAAAGGATTGATTCCTTAAATTTCATTTACGTCTGTCCAAATCACAGGAAATTTTCCAACTTTTTAATTGATCCAAACTTGGTTATTAGAGGAAGGGTGCATTTTGCCTCACTATTTTAGTGTGTAAGACAGCAAAGTTTCAATACAGTGCATTGCTGTGATGTACCTCAGGTCGATTGAAAATTTAAAATATAGGAAATTAAAAAAGTCTTGATGTGTTCAATAATAATGCAGAATTTCCCTAAAAGGTTACTAGTTTGAACCAAATGAATCGATAAAATAAAAAATCACCACCAATGTTCATTGAAAACTAAACAGTTTTTCATTAAGAGGTGCGTTTTACCCCAGAAACCGCTTCTTTTTTTCGTATTACCGTTTTTTTACCGACGAGATTGGCGTGAGCGATGAAAATTTGTTTTCATCATCGTGTTTTCCGCGCTACACCCAAAACACACACTCACACACATTCCCCGTGGTTGCTGTTTAGAAGTTCTCCGGCTTGTTGTGTGGCGTTTGGATGTGCCCCCTTTAGCATCCCACATTCTTTTGGCACATTTTCACCTCCATCCCGCCCGTTGGTTCAAGTATCCAACGTCCGGTGCGTGTCCCGCGTTTTTCCACACCCGACCCGTTAAGCTGTCATTCGATCCTACGCGCGGTTGGTTGGACCATCATCACCGCCGAACCGTCATAATTCCGTCGCGAACATGCACGCACGCCATCCATCTGATGCCGCAATGGCCGTGTCGGGTGACATTTGGGCTGCCTGCCGAAGGTGATCATTATGTTGGACAATATCTAATTGGTTTGATTATGGAGGAAAATGAGCGACATCGTGCACGCAAACTGTGCGTGGTGTGGGGGGAAACGGGGGGGAGGCGCTAAAAGGACGCCTTCGGTTCCGGCCTTTGGCGGTCGGTTTTGTGTTCTCCTCCGAATGGTGGTTCAATTTTAATGACACTCTCTTTTTTTGAGGCGAAACGATAATTGCATTCGAACGCTTTGTTGAATGCGTCACCGGAGCGTTGGGGGGAGTTTGTCTCAGAAAAGAAAACGAAAACAATCTCCATCGAATTACTTTCGTTTGAGAGTTTGGTTTTCTAATTTATTTTTTCCAATTACAATTTAAATCAATTTGACATCAACGTTCTAACAAAGACAAACGAAACTGTCACAATTGAAGATGCATAATGTGATTGTTGATTTATTAAATTCAACATTCTACGCCAAGAAGTTTTTCCATCTAAAAAGCATCCAGTTTGTTGTTGTTCTTTGGCAAAAAATTTGCATATTCATAAGCGATGGATGTTTCCTTCAACTTTTGCATCACCACGCTGGCCAACATTGTCGCATTAATTATTCCTGTTTGTACTCGTCGAAGGGAGAAGGAATGAAAAATTATTTTTAAAAGCCATTTCTCCAGTTGTGCCACGAACATGAAAATCACTTCCTCCTCCGCCGGGGTGTGACGTTAGGGCAACGATTTAATTCCATCCCCCATATTGCCGTTGTTTTATGGCATGTTTAAATCAATTCAATTATCACCTCTTCTGCACCGTATCGAATCGAATTTCCGGCCATACGCCGTCACCGAAGCTGGGACGTGGCACTGGACCAACTTCTAGACAAACTGGGGGTAGAAAGAGAGTAGCGAGGGAGGTGTCGGTGCGACATTGGTTTTTGCGTTTCTTTATGTTCACCTATCGCAGGGTTGGCGTCTCAAGAGGGAAACCCGAAGCCGTCCGTTACCGCCGTCGACGTCGACGGTCCTTGACGCTATCAACCCACCTTCGGAATCGAAATCATATTATTGTGCGATAAAATTCAATTTCCTGAACAATTTTCCCTCTGCTGGTTTTTCCAAGAACGCGAAGCGCCATAGTCGAGCCTTTGGTCGCGTAAAATCGAACGCGTCTCTGTCTCGGAACGCCATCAACACCAACACCACCAACGCGAAAGGAGGGCAAATGGATCGCGACGGTTTTTCCATCCAACAAAACCCAACATCCGCCACCACATCCGCCAGCGACCGTCTATTGACAGTTTTCATATCAGATGTTGAAGTATTCATGGTAATTGAGAGAGTCGCTGTCGGGCGCGGTACTATCCGGAACACACACACATTCTCCACTGGATCTGCACGGCACGGCAGAACATTCCGGCGTACGTCGCAGGGTTGCCAGCATTTCCGGCGATAGATGATGAGGTGCGAGTAACGGACCCCGCTGTTGTAACGCAATCTCCCTCGCACCGGAAATGCCGTGACGTACGCGGGCCGCACCGTGTCACACGCGGGTGAGGAACAGGCTCGGCAAAAAGGAAAACGTTATCGGGCCATCGGGGTTTGCCCAGGTTGCGTTCCCATTCATGGTTCACGAACGGTTGGCAGGGAAGTCCTTGTGCGACGAAAAAAAAGGTTTCCTTAGGGATCGTACCGGGAAATGTGGGACTTCCAAAAAGCGGCAATCGCGTGCTGAGTGATACCATCGAATCTTCCCGATTCCATGGTATCCATTCAAGGCTGTGGAATGATGGCTATGATACCCGGTGTTGCCATGTGTTTGCCATTTACTGGTGGAAACACATGTCATGTGGCATTCATTGGGGAATGCTGGGTTATCATAAAGAGATGTTTTCTTCTTCTCCAATGATCAAAGTGGCGTTTCCCAAAAAAATAAACAGTCATAAAATGGATGTTCCGGAATCAGAACTTCCTCTACTAGACCGTTTACATAGTCTTGCTTATCGGACCATAGTAAACCAACGCATTAACTATTCCGGTGCGCAACCCGTTTTCGGTAGAGATTCGATGGTCCAGCTTCTGATTCCCTGCCGATAATACTAACTGCACCATGCATCCGACTCCTAATGAATGCTCGAGTGAATCGACTAATTGTTTGATTTTAATTATGGCTTTACATCGATCCCGGGATTGGATTCCACCTTTCGGGGATCGACGAGATACGGTAACGACGAACGACGTTGGTGTGTCTATGCAGTAAGATACCGATTTCTCTACACGAAATTCTACCGTCGCGGTTGGAGCTCTCACTAGAGAATGGTCCATCACGTTCTACCCGGGGGCAGATGGAAGTAGCGACCTGCCAGCACATTACAGAATCGTTTGCTACTGTGCTTCCGTTCAATAATTGAATGCTCAACGCCCGCGAACGGTTTCGTGCTCGCGAAAAGGGGAAGAACTTTCACTCGGATGGAATTCTAGGTTCCATCGTTCCAACGTTCCGGATTCCGGAGGGAGTGTGTGTAAGAAGCGGGGGTTTGGAAACAATTTTTAAGCTCCGTAATAAGAACTGATTGTTCAGCCGGAGTTGCCCTGGTGCAGTGAGGGGTTCTCTTTGCCTGCTATTTTTGGAAGCGTTCCGATCGGACGCTTACTTCATCCACGCTAGTGTGCGCCCTTCCATTGTGCCGAGTGTGTTTTTTCTTCCTTCTGATCCACGTTCCGAATTTTAATTAAAGCTACAACTCCACTCCATTCCGAGAATGTACGTACGGGTACGGAAATTCTTGTTCCTGGTTACGCTGGTGGATTGGAGAATCCCCAAAAGCCGAGCCCTATCATCAACCCACCTTGGGGAGAGATCCGGTAAGGAAGTGGCCCGAGAATTGCTCGGATTGACTAATGAATATCGAACACATATCGATCCGAGGGGCCTTGAGGAGCCCTTCACCAGAGCGCATGTCGTATTCTCGTATTCTCCCGGTGGCTTCCTGTTTGTGGCTCCCCAAAAACATGCTGATTCATGACCTTTTCAACAGCGACCGGGACTTTGGAGAAGGAACGTTAAGGTTCTTGCAGTGATAGCTCCCAGACAGAGCGTAATTGAATAATTGCGGTCAATCAGACCCGGTGGATCTGGGCTTGTAACGAGTCACCCTCGCCGGCTTGGCCCCTTTTGATGGGGTCAGTTGAAAGACACGGGCAGCAAGCAATTTTAATTTTGCATTCTGTGTGATTCGGTGCGATTGCGAGAACTCGGAAGGTAGGCACTATTTTGGACCGATGTGGGTATATAAACATTCTTGCCGGCATGACGATTCTTTGGTCGTTGTAATGGTAGCCATGATTGCTGCGCTGGTGGGTGGGTTTTTTCTTCTTGTCTCGCGCGCGCCGGAAACGATAAACGGCGCCAAAAAAGGGCCCTATGAAGACCTCAAGGTCGATCGAAATAATTGAGATCTGCATTTTTTCATCTTCTCCACCGTTCGCATTTCGACTTCGACTCGAATGCCCTTGCGGTGGTGTTGTTTTGTCGATCGAACTTCTCCATCGGTCCCTCTTCTTCTTCGTTGTCCTTACAACCTCTAAAGTCACATTTTACATCTTCTCCCCCGACGACGTCGACGCAAAACGGTGCCCGACGCAGTCGTTGTTATTTTAATGAGTTGCAAGATGAAGCCGTTCCATGAGTGCAAGAAGCTCGTTCAATGACCGCCCAGAATGGTTGTTTGGAGATGGAAGAGAGACTTGGCCATTGGAGGGGTGGGGAAAAAAGACCACAACATACTCTCATACACCCCACACAAACGATAATTACGGTGCGTCCTACTGGAGTTGGGGCGGCTACTGGAACTTCTGCGGGGGAGTTTTTGGTTTTCGATAAGAACACGCCACACAGTTTCAACAGACCCAGGAGGGAAAAGGAAAAATCTTTCTGGAGAAAAATCCCTTTCCTTTCCATTTCGTCCTTCGTCGCTGACAAATCAACGCGCAAAACATGGTGCGTAAAATTTGAAATTCAGATGAGCCAGAACGAAAGTTCGTTTGTGGTGAAAGTGTTTATAAAACGTCCTTCGTCTGCCTTGGTTTTGGCCCATAAAAACTCCACAAACTTCCCAACAGCGTCGGGGAAAAAGTTTTAACTGCTCTCAAACCAGGGGGAGTAACTAACTGGTGACTCATCCAGAGAGGCAAATTGTTTCGCACCCCCCAAAACTAACTACGGTTCCGAATGGAACTCCCCCTGGCTTGCTGAAGGCTTAGGCCTCGAAAATGTCAAACCACAACCGCACACCAAACACATTAATCATTAATTTGTTTTTTCGTTCGCTTCCGCTGGCGCGGTGCGTATTTATTTACCATTAGTTGAAGTGGAAGGAAAATAATGATGCCATTTTTATTTCGGGAGGGATAGACCGATGTTTAGCCGACAGGTGAACTATCCGGTTCGAACGTAAACGATAATGACATGTAAAAGAGTGCATCAAGGGAAGGGGTTCGAGCCTGTCTCCCCTAACTTACTTAGTCACCATCGTAAACACGCAATATTCCGATAAGTCGCGGCCCGAAGTTCATTAAAACAATGTTTTTCCCTTTTCTCCGCTCATTTGCAGGATCGACACACGAAAAAGCATGGCGACGGTGAGCCCCTGGTCGACTCCTCGCAGGACTACGTGCTGCTGTTGGGCTACGAGAACCAAACCCACACCGTGCTGCGGTTCAAGCGCAAGCTGGACACTTGCGACGTGGCGTACGACGTGCCAATCACGGTAAGAAAAACAAAACCCGCTTCCCATAATCAAACCCACCGAGTGATATCACTTGAACGCGACGCAGGACGACCTTTGCGAACGTCAGATATGACAAAATAATACCCGCTATTTATTCCGGCCCTCATTAAGGATCTCTTCGACATTTCCAACCTGGAGGACGTACTCGTCTCGAGCCGAAGTGGTGTATCGAAAAACATGTTGCGTAAGGCCCCGTATCTCATTGCGCGATTAAAATAACAATGAAAGCGACGTCCCACTCCATCTCTCGATATCACCTTGTGATCACCTGAACGATCATGTTGTTGTGCCACGACAAGGTGGTGCGTATCGTTTACGCTTTTTGCATAAATAATACCTCATGATTCGATCCATCAGGGAAGCGTAGCAAATAAAAAAGCACAACCGACTTGACGAGTTAAGTTTTTACTCCATCAAGGGTGCGTGTGGCGTTTTCCACTTCTACGCCATATTTCTCCTCTTCAGCAGCCTTTTGTGTGCAGGGCAACGGCAGCTCCACTGTGCAGTGTAGTTGCAGCTGAAGAGATGAAAACAAAACATAAAACGAACCCATAGCGCTTTACCTTTACGGAGTCAACCTTCCTTTGGAGAGGTGCACTTGAAAACTTCAGCAGTCGTTCGAGTGCATTCGAGTCGTCATCGTCGTCGTCGTAGCTGTCGATCGACGTCTCATTTAGCGGCGTGTGACATAAGTGCCACCAAATGGCAGTAGATGGTAACCAAAAGGCGTCTGATTGAAACCGAATCCCCAACGGAGCCTTCACCTATGCCAACCTTGCGACGAAAAAGGGGTTGATCTGTATACGGCGAGGCGCGATTCGCCATCAACGCCAGCATCCACAGCGTCTGTAATCAATCGCACACAAGGTGGCTTGCCCAAGGTGGTGTTGTCGTCGGGTTGCAAGGTCTTTTTTCCCGTTCCTACAGTCGATCAAATTCCCTCAAGAGAACCAGCATTCCTTTGCCTCTCCTTTTCTCTTACACTGTCTATTGAATGCGCCTCACGGTGGTAAACCGCTGGAATTGTAATTAATTTCTCCTCCAGACAGATTTAGGCCAGCGTGAGGCTCGCGATCGCTCGCGTCGCTTCGTGGTCTCCTGCCTTCCGCCGGTCGGTGGTTAAATCGTTGGAAATTGTGCGCGATTTCTGATGGTTTAATGACGCCATCGAACTCTGTACCGGGGGGCATCGCACTCGGACGTCTCTCCACCGGTTTCAAGTGCGTCATTGCTTCATAACCCTCCGGCTGGGCTGCGTAAGAAGTTAAAGCTTTTTCCGGGGGGAGCGCTTTGGAAAAGAGATGTTTGCCAATCGGTTTGGAAAGGGGCCGAATAAACCGAGCAATCACGATCGATATGTGAAGCAATTTACGTCGGCGAAATGTTGGACATTGTTTGCCCATCGACGGGGAAGAAGATGTGCTCTTGGGAGCTCCGCAGAGGAACGATGATTCAATATTGAGTTTGATAAAGTTGAGGCGAACATATTAAATTGTTGTGAGGGAATTTTAAAGCCACCAGTTTCGCGGAGGCTTCTGATTGATTGAGTGAAATGTAATATGGGGTTTTTTAATGACGTTTTTACGGAATGATAACAAGATTTATTTAATCAAAAAGAAAAAGATGTTTAGTGATCTATATAATTCATTTAATTATAATTTTGCTTAATTTTTAGTAGACTTTGACCATGCTTCAACAATATATTTCTTAAAATACCAAAAACTCTTTGGGGAAACTGTACCAATAGTGGCGCACTTAGCCATGTAACTAACGATACGATACGATACAATATTTTTCATTTTTATACCAATTATGATCGAAATACCATTAATCTCTGAAAAAGATATATTTTCATCGTTTTTCATCGTTCATTCATTTTTTTAAAGGATGTTTTAAAGAAAACGGTAAAATTTCTCGTAGACAAATGCCTTGTCTTGATCATATCACCAATGCATTTGTGTCATAAACCTATGATTTTTGAGGTAATAAATAGCCTTAAGGAAATTCTGACAAATTCTGAAGGAATCCAGCATTTTGGTTTAACCTGTTTGGTAAGTATTAATTTTGGTGCCTTAATTAATAATGGAGGGGAGGGTTCATCTTTTAAACACTACATAGAAGATCGAAGAATATTTTATACTAGGACAAATAATGCCATCGTATTCATCTACACTATTTGTACTAGCACAAATCCGAAGAGTTTTGCTTAATTTATCAGTTTGTTAATAAACAGTTAGTTTTGTTACACTAATGTTTTATTATTATTATTATGATTAAACTTGATTGTTCGTAAGTAATATTTAATTAGCGTATTTCATAATGTTTGTTTTTCGCTTCCTATCGTCTTCAATTGATTCCCTTTAAGCTAACCGCACTCATTAGTGTGCTTATTTGGTCGGAACACAATACACACTCCACCTCAAACCGGCACATACTAAACCTAGGCGATTAAAAAACGATGGTCAAACAAATCGATATCATTAGGCAGCAATCGGTTCCGGCGGTTTGAGGTCCGCCGAAACCCTGCACATAATCAATCATCGATTCGCTCCATCAAGTGCCCATTTGTTGGCGGTAATGTGTGGCCGTTTGTTTAGTTGTGTTTCCCTGTATGTTTCACGCTGAAACAATCGATCGTGGGTCTAAAAGAGAGAAAAAACAAAACAAAAAGAAATGCAAGGGCGACGGTAGGGTTTCTTTGTGGTTTTCCCCCCAAAAAGGGTGACATAAACGGTGGTTTGTTTTCGTAGGCGTTCATGGTGTGCGTTCGCGGTTCGTAATGGTGGTCACGTTGATCGGTTTATTTTTCACGTGCCTGAATTAACTGTAAATAGACATTTGGTTCGGTGGAGCTGACCGCTTTTTCACGTACATCTTCCTTCCGCCATTCCAGCGTTAGTCCGTGTGTTTGTAATCATCGTTTGCACCGAGCAAGATCTCTCCCCCACTGGAAGCTCCAATGCCATTCTAAAATAGGACAATTTATGCAACGGACGAAAGCGGGAGCAGCACGTCAAAACCCGTGACGCAAAGCGCAAACAAACGCAACGAGTGGTTTGCCGTAGACGCGCCTCGTAATTAAAATCCATAAAGCGGCAATTTTCCGTCTACGGCACGGCATGTGATTATCTTTCAATCGGTGCACTTTCCGTGCATGGTGCGCGAAAAACGGTGCATCGCCTCGGTTGCAGCCGGCGGGCTTCGGGGGGAAAAAAGCATCGTACGCAACCCGTGCGCTATCACGGGCTGCGTTTGCGAACAATTATGCATACATCGCCGGGGATTAAATAATACATGTGTGTGTATGCTATCGACCGCTTTCGGGGACGGCTGAGAAGACGAGTGTGATCTTGCGTTTCCCGTTTGGCGTCCCATTTTCTCGCTGGAGGATGCTGGATGGGTGGATGAGGAAGGTCTATCTCAGTAGGAAAATAGAACACATAATTGTAGGCCCTTTCCATCAGTTCATTGTTCCAGTAGCGGCGGCAAACGGGTGCGACATCTTGCGTATGTCTATCCGCGAGCTCAGAAGGGAAAATCCACGGACGGAGATTGCGTCGTTGCAGTAACATCATCACCATCACCACCAACATCATCATCGCCGGTTGGATCGTCTTCAAGGAGCCATGGGAAACTGTGCTTGTGTCGGGTTTTTTCCTTTCTTCTCGGGCTTGTTTTAGGTTACGCGTTAATTGCTTCTTCGTTGTTCAAAGTACGAACCAATCAAGCGCGCAGTAGCTCAACCACGCAAGTACAAGGCGGTTTCGCGAGTGGCAAAAGGGAAAGGAAGTCGGAACGTGGGTTGGTTGTGTTTTTACTCGCCTTTATTATCGACCATGATCGATAATTGAACAGGAGGAAGGTGCTCCCTGGTGGTGTTTGCATTATTATTATTTTTGATCGATACTACGAGCATGGCTCGAAGAAAAGAAATGAGTTGTGAAATGAGATAGAATCTTTCTAATGTCTTCTTTAAGTATGCCTTTAAAGAAGAAATTAGTTTATGCTTAAAGAAGCATATGCTTCGTTAAATCGACCATTGAAATAACTCGTTTGAAAAAAGTTCTTGAAAGCACAACTGACGAGCCGGGTAGCGTGCACGCACTCGAGAAGCAGCGCGCTGAATGTGAAGACAATTTTTCATTAGAAAGTCTCGCGTGCGAAACGCAACTCGACCGAACTCGACCACCCTCTGGGAGATAGACCCATCTGAGGGGAAGAAAATTCAATAAAATCATCATCAGACGAGAAACACCGAGAGAGAATCGAAGGAGACTTGCACTGAAGGAAATTCCTTCACACTGACCGTTTCAAATATGCCTTCGTCGTTTTTTTCCCGGCGGAGCAAAGAAATCGATTGTCAATTATGGAAAAGTGTAAGAAAGTGCAAACCAACGCCACATTTTCAGCCACCGGTGGCTTCCATCGTTGCTTCGAAGGGGGGAAAATAATAAAAAGACGGATTGCAGCATGCTAACCCCTCCTTTCCTGATGCTGGCACTTCGCAGAATGTGATGGAAAAAAGTGACATCGGCATGCGATGTTGGGCTCCGGGTGAAGAAAATGAGAGATAGTGATAGTGGAAAATAGAAAAAGTAGTACCCTAGGTTCGGTGAGCCCATTTCCGGCGGTGAGGCTACCACCGTGCCACGATGAGGAGCTTTCGGTAAACGAATCGATGAAGGAAACTTCTTCAATCGATTAATTTCCTTACGTCCGGAAGAGTGCGGGATCGGAACCAAACCGATAGTTGGCGGTGGCAGTGTCATCCGTTCTCCTTCGTTCTTCGCCAGCTCTCTGAAGAGAAGGAAGAGGCCGTGTTCAAGGAGGAGCAGTAGCGGGAAAGGTTTTGTAATCAATTTCTGTGTCACGAGCAGCCAGCGAGCAGATCTGGAGGCGTCGATGCTACCGCTGCTGCCTGTGATAAGTTAGTGACGTCCTATCAGCGAAAGTTCCAACCAGTTCTCCTCGCATTTTCGCCGACTGGCAACCATTTTCTTTGTGCCCCGGCGACGCATTTTCCTTTTGCTCGCTTTTTGCTTCGATTCGATTTTACTTTGTTTTCCCTCGGAATCGGTTGGGTCCCCGGTCGTAACTTAGTTTGCTAGTTGCAGCCCCGATCGAACAGTTTCGCCGAACGCCAAGGAGCGCCATTCCGTTGCGTTCGCCGGGAGATTGAATTTCATGACTTGAAACTGCGGGAAAAAATAGGGTACAACCTGTCATGGGAAGGACAACACAATCATCGCCACAGTGTAGGTGCTAAATAAAGCAAGCGGCGTAAGCGTACTTTGAGCCAATTAATAGAGTAAATACCACTTAAAGCTGGCCCCCGGGAGCGATGGTCGATCCTCTGTCGGTTCCCATTTTTCCACGATCGCCAACAATCAACAGCTCAATACGTCTGAGGTGTCCTTGTCCGGATGAGCGTCATAAAAAAAGGAAACGGTGGACTTGAAAGCGACTTTCCGATCTTTAAAGGCTTCCGGCGGTCTTTCGGGAGCAAGCTTGTAGCCGGGAGCATTCAATAACAACAGCTCCAGTGCTTCAGCAGTAGTCCGTCTTTGTCCGGGATATGTACAAGTGCACTGGGAGACAAGTTCACTTGCCGTTGAGCGACAAATGGGATGGGCCTAAGGGGTTGACAGCCCGAATAGACGATAGCCAACCGGATGGTGAAGTGAAGTCGGTACCATAATCAGCATGCTGCACGTGTGCTCAATTAAATTGCAATTGGTTTGTTACGCTCCGTCCTCTATCTCCTCCAGTGCTATCAGTTTGAGATCATTGTGAGTCACTAAATGAAGCATTGCTGAGGCTATTTGATCGAACATGGGCTTACGGTGTGGCAGCATGTCCACAGTAGTAGGATATTGGAATCACCACCATCACCACCACCTCGTGCGTACAACGAGTGACCATCGATGACGACAACGGGCGACGACGGTGTCAATTGCCTATCACTTCCTCAGGCCGACATCGATAATAGCCGCCTAGATGTCCGGTGCTTCAAGAAGCGCAAGAAGAACTGTCGTCCTCGTCGACGCCGGTGGGATACCGCAGGCGGTTCAGGAGTGAATTGCATTCCTCGCTCCCCAACCCCCACTCCCCGGAACACTTGGATTGAGGAGCCGCGTGATTTCATCACTTGCATACGTGCACGTCATACACGTCGTGCCCAGGAAAGTGACCGCTTGTGGCTTCAGGGGATGAAGTTCACTGAGCAGTAGAAACAGCAGCGAAACCATCAACCATCATCAACCGGCACAACGGTCCACGTCGCTCCACGGTGCGTCGCTGGAAGGCGTTTGTGGTGTCTGCGGTCGCATTGAGGAGATAGCGGTTGTGTCAAGATTAAGCGCCGGAAGCGTTAATGCGATGTTGTTCTTTAATGACCCGGTCGGAAAGTGGGACGCATCGTGCCAACTTCCGATAGGTTTAAGTCCACTCGATTTGGATTTTAGGTCAGAGGTTACTTATTGATAGACCCGTCCCCACAATGTTATCAATTCGTTTTTGCCAAAATACCAGCTTTTTGGCAAAATAATTCCAGACGTCCTCAAAACAATTGATGCAACAAAAACAGTTTACCGGAAAGTGTTTTTGGACAAACACTCGGAGGTCTTAAGTATACAGTGACCGGCAAAATAAAGTGCTCACTTCCATTTTTTTATTTTTGTTAAAATTCAAACAAATGATCAAATTCATATTTCGCATCTTGTTTATACTTCTTCTTCTTTTTGGCGTAACGACCTCTTTGGTCATGCCTGCCCTTTGAAGGGCTTACTAGACTTTTTTCCCTTATGTACGTGGATAGTCACTCCTCTCGTACAGGGGAGGGCCCGGTCTCGGTTGGGATTCGAACCCACGCCGTCGAGGTCATGGGCCGATTTTCTAACCGGCGCTACCGCTCGGCTATCGCGGACCCCCATCTTGTTTATACAGAAATGTTTATATGTTTATACATAAATTGATAGTCATTATATCTTCAGTTTTTACAAAGCTTAGTACTCGATTCCACTAGAAGCACTCACAGACCAACACATTTTGTTACAAATGCCTCTCTATGCCTTTTATTCAACCAACCTGATGCTTCACATCCAATCTGCGACACACAAAACCTGTAATATTCTGAATTATCTGTTAAGAGAGCCGTTTTGTAGAATTTTAGAAGCTCCACAGCATGAAGTGTAAACGTTTCAACTAATAGAAATCAAATAAAATCACAAATATGAATCTCTGATTGTTCGAGGAAATGGTTAAAACCCATATAACTTATCGAAACACAAAAAAATTGGGGAACATTTCAGTAAAAACTCTTTTGAAAATGCTTCATTTTGAAGAGGGTACTTTATCTTGTCATTTCTTCATTCAATGCATATTTTTATTAATAATAATTATTTTATAATAAGTAAGTCATAAATTATATTTGTCTTAAAGTTAAACTGTTTGATTTCTCCCTAATTCTTAAAACATCTTAAAAGCATATGCAGAACAAGATACGAAAAATGATCACAATGCATTTGCTAGGGTTTTAAAAAATTATTGAGCGAAAATCAAAAGCATTTGCGGTGGTCATTCTGCCGGTCACTGTAACTGCATCTCGTTCGGATAAGTGAAAAATTATGACTAGTGCGAACAACATGCACAACATTTTTGGGCCACTTAGAAAACCCGGGGCGAAGGAATGAGCCAAAGTGCAACGACTTAAAACTTTTCGCCAGCATTCTTCCTTCTAGAAAGGCATTTCAACAAGGCGAAGGATAAGAAAACTATGTACAGAACTACAAAGTCGACCCGAGTGTTTGGAGTCATCTCGCCTCCGATGGCAGATTTTGGAAGATTGCAAAAGATAAAACTGCAGTCTAGTGAGTGAGAAAATGGGCTTTTTCCAGTCGTCCATGGCCGTTTTCGAGTCGGCACTTGGCCTAAACGGAAAGTTCGGTCGTGCAACATCGACACCCGTTGGAGCGTTGCCGGGAGGATTTTTCGTTCGCTGTTGAGAAAGTTGGAACTAGGTGATCAATTATCTTAATGGCTCACTTATCTCGGCAATTAATTGGGGCATTGTTTTGATTGTGTTTTGGGACGGATAGAGGGGGGTTAAGTGCTACCAGGGGGGAACCTGCTTGCCTTGGAATAGATTGTGTACATTCACTACGAGTACTTTCTTAGAATTTCGATATTATTATCTCACGCAGCGTTGAGCTTTAAAAAGACATTGTATTTTATCTTACGATATCCGCGTTTTTCCTTTCTCTCTATTCGCAGAACGACACGATGCGTGTCATTTACATGTACCACGATAAGGAGCCGCACGGGGCGTTCTACACGCCCGGCAGCCTGCCCGATCCGGCCGAGGCGTTCAAGCAGGCCCGCTCGCTGTTCCTCACGCAGCGAATCAATCAGGCCCCGCTGAAGACGGATCCGCGGATGAAGACGATGGAGTTGCTCAATCAGGACGTCAATCTGCCGCAGCAGGAGGGCACCCTGCACTGGTGCAAGATGTTCAAGCTGAACGATATCAATCGCAAACATCATCTGATTAGGGTAAGTTCCATCGAGGCACCTCGCTTATAGGCCTATCGTCCGCCGAATGTACGTGCCACGCAGAGGGTGACAAAAACATTGTTGACTCTTCGTGAGGGCACTCAATAACCGGATTTCTCGAACAACCTCCAGCTAACGAAGAGGTTAAGCACAGGGAGCTCCAACTCTTTTCCCCGTCCTTTGGGGATAAATGGCGAAGGGTTTGGAGGTTTCGGTTTCTCTGGACTCGCTTGATGATTGCAAATTTGTTCTCAGCCCGGAGGGGATTTATTTATCTTTCTGGTTTTCCCGGTGTTGTACCTTTCCACCAGCGTTCCTGGTCGGAAAAACCACTCCTTTTTGTTGGTGAAGAATTGGGATACCGATTGGCCACCGGCTTACGATGGATAATTTTGGCTCCTTAGGGATGCTCGAGCTGAAAGTTTATTTGTTCTTCTCTGGTTTGCGATCCTGCCGTTACTTTACTGCCCGAAACTTTGCCCATTCTCCAGAGGTATCGTTCTATTTTTTTCTCTTCTTTCCCTTTAACGAGGGAGATTTTAAGGATTCAAAAACCGTTCGATGTAATCTCATTCCAATCCTACCAGCATGTATTGCTCACGAACGATTGTTTATCTGGGGAGCATTTCATTCAATCGAGCACAGCACACTGGGAAGGTTAGAGCCCTTTTGACCTCATCAGTGTAACTGATGACCTAAACAAGAGGTTGATGATGCCGTCCAACATTCGGTAACAGTTGATATCTATTTCATTTAATTTAATAATAAAAACATCGACTCCGTGTCGTCCTTTTCGTTTGCGACAGGGATCCGAGACCTACCGCAATAAACATCGCTGTCAACCTGTGCATGTTGTGCAATATGGCAGCAGACGGTGGCATAAAACCGCCTGGTAGATGGTTTAGTCGTGCCGTAAACTTCTCCCGAACAGTTGTTTCAAACAACCCTCCCCGGGTTGGACGAAAACCGTATCGAAAAGAACATCCTAATCCTTCGCAAAGCGAACCAGGGCAAAAAAGGAAAGACAATCCACCAGGATGAACTCACAAATTGGAAGCAATTTAAAGAACGCTTTTAACAAACACTGTCGTTTTGGAATGGAATAGGAAAAAGTTCTGCGCTCAACTGTGACTCTCATCAGCGAAATCGAAATCACTAAAACTCGCTCCATTATCGTCATCTGCGAGCCTTCCTCGGGGTCGTTGGGACGAAAGCGTACGATTTCGGCTCGGGCTGAGATTGTCCTCCGAAAGCTTTCCCCTTTACATTCACACATACTTGCGAGACAAGGCATCGAGGCATCGAGGCATCGAGGTGGCTTTGAGACGATTGCATTGCTTTGATTTCTACCGTGTTTTTTGCAAGCTTCATAGCGGTTTTCCGGCTGCACGAGAGCATGCATTCATTGCGACTATAGTGGAAAAAAGGAAGCGGCATTCCGATTCCTCCATGAAGATGATCATCCGATGTGGAAAGCGCACACCGGGTCGGACACAAAAGTGAACGCCAAACGAAAGTCCCATTATCTTAAAACAACACCCATCATCTGGCAAAACTCCCTCGAGTTGCCCTTTTGCACGACGAAACTGAACGACGACGAGGAGAGGGTTCATATGGCATTCGGTTAGAACACATCCACAACCGCTGGCACCAAGCCTTAGTGACAATAAAGTTTTCCCGGTCCCAAAAAGGCACGTTTTGTACGAACAGAAGGACGATTCGCTTTCGAACATAATTCTATGCTTCATCATCCACAACAGAATCATTTGTTCGCTCCTTGGACCAGGACAAGCTTTTAATTGCAAGTCCGAGCAAAAACAGTTGTATTTTCGCTTTATTTAGGCTAACAGTAGGCTAAAATATAACGTTGATCTATGATTTGTTTTAAAACCAATTAAAAACTTTCTTTGATTTGATTTCCATTCCCTTTTTTCCTTTCCTTAAGGATGCTGTTACAAGTTTATGCTACTTTGAAAGCACACAGATTTGACTTTACTGATTCACACTGAAATGTTTGTGAATAGTTAATCGTTTTCGATGTTTTGAAAGTATTTTTAGATGTTTAATCGTGTGTTGTTAAGTAATAACAAAAATTTTCTTTGGAACTTTTGTTTATTTTTTATCTCTCTCTCCCCACTTACCATCCACTTTATACGTTGACTGCCAAGCGTTTCTAGTACACTTATTTAGTAAGATTTAGCTTCCCAAAAAATTTGTTTTTGATGTTTACTGTAGTTTTTATCTTGTATTTTCATTTATTTTTGCGGCTTGGACTTGTACGAACTAGTGACAGCTGGCTATCAAAAATGATGGCTTTCGGCGTGTTAATCGATTAATTTGAAAGTTCTCCAAATAAAAACTTTTTAAACAATGTAAAACCAAGTCACAATTCTGTCATTAGTAATTACAAACAAAGCTTGGTGAAAAACTAAATGACAATGATTTTAACTATTTTCAAAATTTTAAGTGCTTTCAGATGTGTGTTCAGAGCAAACAATTTTATTTATATTGTTTGTTTATATTTTTTGTATATTTTCGATGTACTCAGTAAAGAAAACTGGACGTCCGACTTAAATGTGACCTTCCAGAAGATCTCGTGTTAAGTTCGACTTGTCCGTGACAACAACGTCTGTCGATTCAATACTCTTCTTCATTTTTCTACCCCAGCTAGACGATTGAACCTGATGTCGCAAGTCATGACAATTCCTTACCAAACAAATGTACACCCGTTAAGCAACGATTTGGAATGAATTGTCCTCATTCAATGCCGGCGAACAGAGCAGGGAAACCTTGCCACAAAGCTGTCGGGGATGCTTTCACCGGGAAAAGTGCATACGCTCTCTCACCCGTTGTCTGCTTGCATAACCGCGATGGTGCAACAATTCGACCAGAAGCAACCGATGCATAGCAAATGCTCAATGTAACAAGCAATTGACGGCACTTTCCATCACCGAACGAGTAACGGGTGAACGAGTGGAACGGGACGGTCGAGAGTGATCGCGCGTTGTTTGTTTTATTGATTTGCTGATATTTGAAATCGTTTCCACTGAACGGTTTAAATTTACTGCCATCATTTTTTTCCACCTCTTTGGGGAGTGGAACCATCCTATGAGGCTGCCGGTTTTTCTACTACAAACCTTCGACTAAGTTAGATCGAGCTTGGTGTGAGGTGGTCCAAATGGGAAAGCAAAACAAAGCATAGGGATTGCAGCGACGAGAAAAGCGAGAAAAACTATTGTTATCACAGTTTTAGCAGGCTCTGCCGGTTGCTGGTTACAAGTGCAACCCGAGTGTGCTGGCTGGCTAGCTACTCGGATGGATGGATGGGTGACTAAAACATTTAAAAAAAATCGAACACACAACAATTGCATTGCATAAAATATGCAACCGGGCTATGTTTTGGTTTGTCGATGGTAAATATTAAACTCGAGCAACCTTCGCTTCACCGAAGACAAACATCGGTGCAACGGTTTTCACCTCGTGCACTGCGGTGTCGAAGCACGAACACCCTAAAACCGTGGCATAGGAACACACGGGACGTGCTTTAATAAACGTGCACCAAAACATCCGCCGGCATGCGAATGGTTGTGCAATGTTGCAAAGTGCATCGACGGGTGAAAGGAAAAGCTGCCGGGTTTTGGTCCCGAGTCTTATCTGCGTGGATGTGAACCGTGCAACGTTATTTAATTTGCAACGCCCTTGGCATTAGTCGTGGGAAACATTGAAATTAAATGCTTAATTGTTTTCAGGCAACGCAATGTTGCACGAAAGTGGGTCATTTCAATTTATCACAAACGTATTTTGAATATCTTTGCCTTCTGGGATTTTTATTTACCATTTTTAAATGCATTTCCTTATCAGCAGCAAACGTTGCATCGAAGCAATACCCATGTGAGCATTTCGACAACAGTTAAAATAGCTGAAAATGGGTCAACTAACAAACAATTCCCTCCGGGAAAGAGTATCACCATCATGGGCATCATCATCATCATCATCACCATGGTGCGATGCAGTACTGCATCCATTTGGTGGCCATTTAGTTTTATGTCCCTCTCCTTCTCTTTTTTTAAAATCTCTCTCTCTTGCGGTGGTGGAAACTTCTGGCAAAACAATGCATCCCTGCTCGAACCGGTTAAAGCTTTTCCTGCCGCTGCCAGTGTCCTGTGCTGACTTTCCCCGACAAACCCGGCATTGACAAGGCGAGAACCTTCGCCGGGTCCGGGTTTTCCGAATGCCCACGGCGGTAACCCTTTTCCCTGTGTCACATATCGTGCTCGTTTTCACAACCCAGAACCAGCCAGTTTTTCTCTATCATCCAGTTGAAGTTTGCTTTCAATTCATTCTTTTAATTTAAGCCTCCGCTTGGAGCGCGCTTTCCCAGAATATATAGTTTCACTTGCTCGCATCGCCTCGAAGCTTCATTTGTTTCGACCCGTTTTCCACTCAATACGTTCTGCCATTCTGTTCATCTCGTTTGCAAAACCGTTCCGATGTTGGTTTTTTGTGTCCTCCTATTTTCCCAACAAAACTAGGTCCAGTAGAAGGTCGATAAAAATCGTTTAAATAGGGTTCAGTTTTAATTATTGCTGCCTTCAGCTCGGCCCCGCCCAAACCCGTGCCTAGGAGTTTAGTTTATTCGATTCGTGCTTTCAGATGGAATGTTGCCTTTCCTATTTTGTTATGTTATCAGTGTATGTTTTATTGTTTGTCGCATCCGTCCCGGGTCAAAGTTTCCTCCCACTTGTTCGTATCTTCGGTCGCTGCAACTCGCTGGTTTGTTTTTCCCCCGTTTGCTTCATTTTAATTGCACTGTTTGATTTAACAACAAGCACACACACGCAAACACACAGTTAGCCATACATAAACATGCTGGTGGCATGCACCTTCCATTCCTGGAGCCAAACAGTGCCTCGATATCACGACAGATGATGGCACCAGCATCATTCAACGACGTTGTGATCACACTCGCCAGCTTGGGGGGAGGCGATGCTGGGAGTATTGTTTGTCATTAAATTACTTTTCCCAGTTTTTCCAGCCCGAGGCGGCATGCAGAGAGTCGGGGGTGAAAATGCACGAATGCAAATCGAATCGTTTCGCTTGAAATGTATCCTCCTCCGTCAATTGGGTCGTTATTTTTAGTTTTTTGTCCAATTTTTCTTCATTGGGGTAAATCAAGAGTTTTCCCCTGCATAGAACACACCGATATAGACCTTTCGATAGGGTTTAATTTTTCGATTACTTTGTTGGGAATTTTGTTAGAGTTCACATTTAATAATTTGTTACGTTTTTTCGAGCCAACGTAAATCAATTATGATTATACGGAAACTTATTTACACAGCGAAACACGACATGGCGTTTGATGTACGGTGTTTAATACGTTTCACTTTGAAGTTCGTCCTTCACGAGTGACAATTCTGTCATGGAACAATTCTCGTCCCAAAGTTTATTTTCCGTTCGATACTTGTATCAAAGTCAACATGTCATCGCAAGGTTATCACGCGTGGAATGAAACATAAGTCAACTAAAAACTCATCTATGTGTCATCTTCTTTTTCAACTCCTCCATTGCAGTACGAGCCCGTGTTCGATTCGGCCACCAGCGCATCGTTCGTCTACCATA
>KE525345.1:1121070-1185438 GCA_000441895.2 Anopheles sinensis
GGATAAAGCAATATGAAGTGAAATAAATTTAGATATCGAAAGAGTACTCAATGTTGTTTCCCTGTGTTTCGCATAATTCTGACCCTCACCCGAAACTGAAATCCGAAAAGCGAAAACCGCAATCAACTCACAGGTAGACAATAATTTTCCCAACAAACCTGCTCTTGATGGAGCCCTTGACGCTTTTGAACATTGATCGGTGAGTCTTGGGCGGTAAGAGTTAATTAGTGGCTTTGATCAAACAGTAGGCGTGCTTTTGCCTCGCCACCGGCTTTTTATAAGCTTTTACGAATACCCCTCCAAGGCTCACTTTGATCGATGGGCGAATAAGTTTATGCAAATTTGAAAACGTGATCAAACCATTTAAGCGTTTTTCTCTTTCAGCTGTTTAATCGCTTAACAACACGACAACACTTCCTAGTTGAAAGTTTTACATTTTAATTCATCACGAAAAGTGCAAAGTTTTGGTTTCTTTAATTCCCGTGTTGATTGTCACAAAAGAGGATTCCCAAAACCAACATCATAATTTTGAACAACAAGGAGGTTAAAAGCATTTTCATCCCGACGAAAAGGTAAAGCTTTTCGAAGCTTCTCGGCTCATAAACACCGTAAATATTATGCCCGGTTTAAAATCTCAATAAGCCGCACCCTTGAACTCCAACAATAAATTGACGAAATGGGAACAATGTTACGAATTTGAATAAACCTTCTACCACAAGATCGCCAGTTTTGGTCAGGACAGGCACACGGAAAGCGGAAACGAGCAAGTTCAAAAGCTCGATTGACCGATCAACATCAAAACCACTCAGTGGGGATCATGAGGTTGCAGACCGATTTGAACAGAAGGAAGGTGGTTGGAGAGGATTGTGCCTCCCAATCGGGGATGAAAGAGCGACGAGACGGACGGGGGAAATCAAATTAGCCACAGTGGAAATCCGTTCTTAATCTGTTGCTACCTTGTACCGTCGAATGGTTTATATCGCCGTAAAACTAAATCATCGAACGACATTAAAGCCATCTGCTTGCGAAGCCCTCCGAAGCCCGGTGCTGGTGCTCGTCCACCTCTCAGCGGGCGCCACGAACGTACGCGTTCGTTGTCCCATTTGCTCAGGTTTTCCGCGATGCTCTTGATACTTTTTCCGCACGCAACCCATCCCGGCTTTGCGAGCCTGAGAGTCGTGGACGGAGAACATTTGCTGTGGCAATAAAACATTCACAAATAGATAGAGCCCCTTTGCTCCACATTCCGCTCCCTCCCCGGACCGACTTCTTGAAGACGAGCGAGTGGTGAAGCGACGAACCCTGGCTGGAAGTCGACGAAGAACGTTCGAAGGCAACCGGAACGGGGGCATATTAAAAATAAAGCTCCGCTCCGATACTGAGTTTAATGGAAAAACCGGTAGTTGGGAGGATTAATTTAATATTTATTGAAAAGAAATATTACGAACGGCGAGCGGCGACGAAGCGTCACGCGCAACCGGTCCGACTGCTCCTGTTCCTTTTTGCTTTGCCTTTCTTCTTAAGGTTCTCCATTTTCTTTCCCTTCTGCTTCTGTAGCTTCTTTCGCTAATCCTCTGCTCGGATAGTGCAGCTCGGTTCCAGGCCGGTCGTACTTACGATAGCAGAAGATAGTAACGTCGAGTAGGGGATGATGATGATGGGAAGAATCTGCACGACTTGGTGGTTGTAAAATTCATTTCAATCGGATTTGCGAAACCAACGGGGTTGTCTTGAAAAAGTCGTTTTTATTATTTCATAAAACCAAAATTGCGTTTTATCGAAATCTTACGAAACTTCGCCACAAAATTGAGCCAATTTTTCTCACAAAAACGAAAAGAATCTCATACATTTTTCAAACAAAAAATCTCGAAATGAATCCTAGATTCACCGTTCTATAATTCAAGCACGCCAAACGCTGCTGCAACGAATCAATAAGGTATTAGCGGTAGAGCCAGTTCCAGCTCCTCTAAGCCACGTTCAAACAACTGACCGGCAGGCCTAAGCTCTTTCTCCGTTCAAAGGCCGAGCCAGCCTCCCGGAGCCGCCTCTGTCTAATCGATATGACATTAATATATTCTAAATTTATTAATACCATCAATACGAGAATGGCACGTCGGTGTCCAGTTTTCCTCGGGATTTGGCTTCTGCCTTGCGGGACGGGGATTATTGTTGAAATTCTTACGGTTTTCGCCTCCACTCCAATGCCTCACCACGCTTCCTTCAAAAGAATGGCTCAGCGGGAAGGGGCCAGCAAGAAAAAATAAAAATAAAGGTACAACTCAAAAGGAGTAGCGATATTGCGCTCGAGAAAAAAAAGATGTGGTGTCGCCCGCGAAAAGGAATCGAGAAAAAAATGTGTGGACCACAACAGCCTCGCTGACTCCAAGCCGTGGCAGGAACGCGTTTGTCTTCGAAAAATCGATGCAGTGCCCTCTCGGCCGCCGGTGAAGAAATAATGGCCCGGTATACGCTTTTATCATTTTCGTTATTAATATTTACATTCCTCCTTGCGCCTTGTCTGATGTCTTTGATTTTGCCTCCGTTCACCGCAAGATTATGCTGTAATCAATTCTTTCCCTGATTTGGGAGACCGGTGTGCGAGGCAAGAGTTAAGGGAAGGGATAAGAAACTTCTGGGCCGTGGGCGTATAACGATGCTACTGCATCCGCTCGAAAGCAGGGAAAACATTTCGACGGGGTTTCGCGTGTTGCAATGCCGCTGTTGAGCAGCCAATAATAAACCCCATTCGTTAGTCCAGCGCGTCCCGAGAGTAGGGGGAAGAGTAAAATCGGCGATCAAAAGACCGGTGAGAGGATCAGACATGCATCCGTGGAACGAAGAAATATTAAAATGATCCAGCTTTCGTTTGATGTGGGGAACGGAAGAAGAAATAAAAAACAAGTTTCTTTGTGATGGGAATTCTTGCTCTAAATTTTACCACGGATATAATTCTTTGGGTTTTTAATATTTAACAAACATGAATTTGATAAACATAAAATTAAAATACTGAATTCCGAAATAAATCTTAGCTAAGTTTCCTTAAACAAAAATATTCCAACTGTAGAAAGTGAATACCCACAATTCTTTTCCATTCACCTGCAAAATCGAAAACTGAAAAGAAAATACCAACTGAATCCTTCACAAGATGAACAATGCGCTCCCGATTGCAGTTGGTTTTAATATTTCTGGTTAAAAAGATTCGTAACCAAATGAGCGTTTTACCGCGAGATGGAGTAAAGAATCGTTGCAAACATCTCCGTATGAAAAAGAGAGGTGAAGGGTACTTGGAAAGTTCCAATCGGCTTCAGTTCAAATTCTCTTTCTTTTGCATAACGGTTCTCCTTACCCATCGATTATGGAAGAGAGTTGCATCTTTGCATTTCAAACGAATGAATGCTTCTATTATTCTTTCAATTTCAAGCAACTATTTTGCAAACAAGGATTCATTGGTAATTGTTATTTCAAAGTTATTTTAATATACTTTTATGAATTTTGCCAAAATTTCTTTTGGTTTAAATTGAAGATGAGGATCCAGATTAACTTTTCTGCCACGAAAAGCATTCAATTGAGAGGGAATAATATCTTTTTCTATATCGTCAGTGAATCCATCCGGATGCATCTTTTCAATCAATCGAAAGGTATGAAGGAAATGGTTTGTAATGCTTCGTCGCAAATGGAACAGAGTGCATCCGTAAAGGGTTCCATTGAATATTATAAAGCTTTTCCTTCATTCGAAAATAATTTACTTCGCTCGGGAAATCCGTTGTCGTGTTCGTTATCCAATCCGATGGTACCCAGCGGGACACATGATTTTCCCATGGTTCGTTGCAAGTGTAGTTCCAGATTGCACTTCCTTTGAGTTTGTGGGAGTCGTGCTTTCCCATGAATAGGATCACTTTCGGATCAAATCACGCGCCAGCGCTGCAAACGCATCCATCCACGTTACACATTCGGTTTCGGGATTTATTCAACCATGACACGTTACCGCAACTACTGAACTTTAAATTAATTTTCCAAAAAGGATAAAGCTTCGTTAAGCCGAATGAAAGTCGTATAGAATCGACTTTGGATGAAGGTAGAACCTTTGAGTCGAAGGTGCAGTTCCATTTTTGCATTCATGAATGAACGCGTGCTGAATTGAAATAAGCGCTCCGGATAAAGGTGCAGTTCCTGGTGCGGGTCGCTTTTCAAAATTACCAATCTGTTCTCAAGTGAATGAAATTCAACGAGCTTTGGCTCTTAGCGTCTTCTAGCGTCGTCTCGTTCTGTAATCCAAGGCGCGTTAATGGAGTTTCTTGCAGCTTTCCGGTATTCAATAACCACACCATTACCACGGAAACGAAGGCACGGTGAAGGAAAATTGCAGCCACCGGCACTCTGATTGAGACTGGCGTGTGACATTTTGATGAATTAACAAATCACACTTCCCCATTCCGAACTAAGTCACTGGTGGGAAAGTGGGTTGAGAAGCCCCGGACCGTCACCGTCAGCGAAAAATGTCGCGAAAAACACGAGACGCGCCGAAAACCACGCAGCATGATGAAGTGGAAATCGGATCGGGTCTGGAGGTCTGGAAAGTTTCGCTGCAGAGAACACAGAGAACAAGTCCCTCCGAATGTCCTTCCTCTCGCCCAAGAACCAAGGTGAATTAATGAGTTTTCCAGCACAATGGAAAGGGAGCAGAGGGAGCAGGGGGAGGGTGCCAATGTCTCGGATCCGGACGGCGAACCAAAAGACGATGCCGACGCCGGGGCCAAAAGTTAAGAATGTAAAATGAAGAGTAATGATCCTGCTTCGCTGTTTTAAGAGCCCGCGTGCCGGAAGCAAGGCTTTTCCCGGGCGGATGGAAAGCGGCCCGGGCACTCGAGGAGACAATTAGATTAGAGCCGGCGCGCCCGCGCGCGGAAGGAGAAGATCAGGACCACTCCATGTTGCGACAACACTTACACTCTATTTGCACACGGACCGCTTGGCGTCATTTTTCACAACCGACAGCCATTTCCGGATTACTTTTTGATGGTTTGCGAAACTGACGGCTTTGCAGCGATGATATAGACCCTAGGAAAGCACTAAGTTTAAACCCACAATGATCTCTTGTAGGAGTTGATAATTTCAACCCAAACGGGAAATGCAATTTGAATTCACAATCGAAAGAAAGATTCGTTGCAGTTGAAAACAAAAGTTTTCTTAGCAAATGCAAGACAAAGTTTATCCGCCCAACTTTTCAGTCGAAAGTTTTCTCACTTCTCGTTCTTAATTTCGTACACTACAAATTACAAAACCGATCCCAAAAGTAGCATTGAAATTTACTTGTAGGAAAACAATCCGTGAATTGCAATCCTCTTACTTTACCGCAACCATAGCTTCCCACCTTTCCGTCCTCCAAAAGCGTCCCGGAAAAACCTGGCCAAAGAATTCGGCTTCCGTTTTAGCCAATAAAAGTCCAACCACTCAAAGCAAACAACTCCAATCTCAATATTATTAACACAATGTTATGCTTTTCCTTTCCTCCAGCTACCGGTAAGGGAGGGGGAAATCCATGTCTCGAACCGAACTATCTGCTTTTCCGTGGGGGAAATTCGTCTTCCAACACAAGGACACTTCGTTCCGTTCGTACGCTCTCGAAGCGAATCGATGGAAGATTTTGAACGAACAACGTATTACGATTGCGGAAAAGAATTACCGACTTTCCTTTGTTGCAAGCATCACTTCGAGAGGAGGGAAAAAGAGAGAGTAATGGAAGTGGAATGGATAGGAACGATCGATTGGTGTAGCGTTTTCCGTTTCCGTTAGGCTTTTCCCGAGCCCCAAACCCGGCAAGTCGAGGTCAAAGGAACCTCAATGATCAATACCATTTTACTTTCATTTAAGCTCCGAAATGGAACAAATGCGCGTACGAACGATAAGGCAAGGAGGAAAAGCTTCCGGGCACCGAGCGAAAGAGCGGAAGTTTCGGTAAAGTCACTCCACACCAGGTTCCTCGACGCCTCTGGTCTCCGCTCGTAAGCCGGAGAGTGGATGGAAAAGTTTTCCCATAAAGTAGATTAATATCAAGAAATAGAAATCGATGTAATTCCGGTCGGCTTTGGTCGGCATCGTGTGTTGCTGCCGTTTTTCTTTCGGCTTTTCCTCTTTCACCGGGTTTGGAAAACTTTTGTCACACAACGTTCGGGCCATAGACGCCGTTCCCTAATCTTGCCGCACTCTTTTTTGTTGTTGTTATTTGTCTTGAAGTTGGTGTTTTACATTCCATCCAACCGGGAATGGATTTTCCGGTGTCGCTTCGCGAAGACAGCACGAAAGCTTTTGCCAGTTTTCCTGATCCCCTCCCGGGTCGGGCCATCAAATCGGAGGCCGATGAAAGGAAAGTTGTTCTTATTAATTTTCTTCGATTTGTAGCTACCAGCGACGTGTGTTATGGTTCCACATCTGCTTCGACGGCCGACCCATTCTTCGTCGGAAAATGTCTTTCCATTTGAAGTTTTCCCGCGAAAGCCTTGCCTGGCAGCACATTTTAGCACTAAAACCCTTCAAAAAGCCACATCATTCGAGCCGGTTGCACGGCGCACGTTTGGTTTTCGCTGGTAATCCGTTGGAAATAATTTGGTAAAGCACCGTTTTGCCTTTCAAGCCCTGCATGCTTTCTTTTTATTTTACTCGGAAAATCCAGCGTTTTTCTCGGAAGCTAGGCATTTGAAGCATATGGAAAATCCGACCGGCTAATCCTTCGTTCACGCGAACTCGAAATGCCACTCACGAACCAGCTCTCGTAATCGTGAAATTGAAATGTAAAATTGAGCAATGAGGTGAGTAAATGGATTTTTCCCGCCTTTTCCACAACAAAGTGCGTCTGTGTTTTCCAGAAAAAATAGTACAAATCTTTGCAAAGGATCTTCCACTCTTACACAACATTTCAAAAACGCTTTTTGCTGGAGGATTTATTCTATTATTTTGGACCTAATCCTATTCCAAGCGAACCGTCTTCATGCGTCCGCTTTTCCTAATGACTCCGTGTGGTTTTGGTGATGCAAAATTAGTAACCCGATCCCAACCCGACCACGGACGGGGTCGTTTTGCAACGGGTGACGATCTTGTTAGTTACCAAAATTAGTCGAAAAGTTTGAACAATTTCCGAATCCGAATTGGGGTTCCCGTGCAACTCAATGCAAATCAAACGGGTCGCTGGATGCGGTCCCTTAAAATTCGGGGTCTTCGTTAGTCTTCAGTACATGAATGGATGGCGCCCGGCGTCACCCGAAAGATGATTGATAAAGTTTTAATTGAGAATTTAAATTGGGTCTCCTTTTCGAGTTAACTCTTCAGTCGAAGAGGAGGCCTCGAAGGAGTTTTATTTGTAAGATGGAGGAAAAAAAAAGGAGGAAACCCACTAGAGAACCAGTTTTCCTCATCCGTTTGGTTTAGTGATGTTTTGCTTTTCGGGATGATGATAGTTTTCTCTCAAGACGTTTTATTTTACTGTAAGTGAATATTGGGGTCCGGAGGAAAACACTCTTGACAAAATGCCAACTTTATGGATGGAATATTTTGGCCCCAGAACAGCAGCTGCTATTTTACCCGGAAGCAACGAAACGTCCTAGAATCGTGGATGACCTTTAGGGGACATTTTTATTGCACTTCTTGCTGGGAAACCCTACTGGGATGGAATACATTTTCCACTTCCTCAAGCAAATGCAGAATGTGCAAATTGCATCGAAAAACAGATGTGTGGATCTCGTAGAAAAATTCTAGGACAGGGGTTGGGAGGGGGAGGACAATTTTCCACCCATGTTAACACATGTTTACTCACCAGACCGTTTTGAGTGACAACCGTTCGCTTGGAATTTCTCGGTTCAATTGCTTCCTTGAATACCCCATTCTTCGGTAAAACGTCGGAAAAGGTTTTCCTGGAAAGGAAATGGAACGAGCGAAAACGAGTGCACGATTCCACGACACTGGGACATCATAATCAATTTACATTTTATCGCCCGAAGATGGGGCGTGGAGAGTGCAAATTTGTAGGAATAAGGAAAAAATGGAAAAACAAGGAAAACAAGCGGCAAAGTGCAACCTGCATCGAAGGTAGCAGCGGGATCGAATGCAACTGCACGAAATCAAGCACCACATTGCAACCGTCCATGGAAAAGCGTCCGGGATCCTATCCTTCCTTCGTTGAAGGTTTTTGGTCCGACTGACAAACTGAAGAGAGGGTTTTATTTGCCTGCCAAAAAGAATTTTCATTCCCAGGGCCGCCTGTTGGCTTGGCTTGGATGTTCCGTTGTCGAATGTGTGGCTCACAATTTGTAGTTCCGGGCAAGGACGCGATTTATGTGTCACCCGTGTGAAAGCGGGACCGCGGGAAGCTGTCCCAGGCATGCAAGATTATGAAACAAGTGCACTCCATGGTTACCATGAAGATTTTCCCGGGTTTTTTCTTCCTATTTTCGTGCCATTCCTTTCATGAGAAATAAAAACCGCTCTTTGGAGTACACCGCCAACTCACACATGGTTACGGCACATCGCATTACTGCTGACGCTTGCACTTGCTGTAACTGACGTGGGCTTACTATTTGTTTCCCTTTTTTCCCGTGCTTCGCCTCCAAAGAGGTGGTCGAAATGTCATCCAAAAACGGGAACTGCTGTGCATTTACAAAACGGGGATGCAAGAAAAAAAGGCCAAAAGAAAGGACACTTTCAGTAGCGAGTGAGAGGGAGAAACTGCACGGAACGAAAATGAACTCCGACACCCGTGAAGGTTGGATCAGTGTTCGCGATAATGTGCCGGGAAAAAAACGGGGAGTCGGCCACATTCGGGAAGTTGCCCTTTTTAAGTTCATTTATTATATGCTTGTCTTGTTTCATGAAGTTGTGAGCTTTATTGCTCTGCCTTTGGAGGCAACACTCCAGGACGTTATGTTTTTTTATGCTGTTCAGCACAACTGCCCTTTCGAAGGGCCTTTCCTTTTTCACTTGTTTTTACTTTACCGGCGAATTTGTTGAACCAACGGACCGTCAACGGATTGATAGTGATATTTGCATTTTCGAACCGCTTAAAGAAAAAAAACCCGTCAAGGACTGAAACAGGAACAAGGTTGCTTAAGGAAGAGAGAATTATGCATCGTTAAATGGCACCAGCCGTGGGGACCTTTCGAGGTTATGTTACGTCGCTCGACAAGTGTATATTAACACATCTCGAGCGCTTTTCTTGGAGCAGACAACCGGACAACCCAACACCGACGAGTCGGTTGGTGAATAATTAATAAACTAAACGGTTTTCGCACGACCTGAAAGGGGTCTCCCAGGTTGATTGTCCAACCGCGTACAAGGATCATTGTTATGAAATTCGACTCCACGATCACGATTGATCGGTCGCCGGACCAGAAGTGACAAAATGAACTCCTCTACCGGAAACCTTCAATCTCCAGTTTCGTTCGCGTGAAGCGCATGGTCATGTTACCTCAAGGGGCCTCAAAGTGCCCGAAAACACTCCGATTTGAAGTTGCCGAAATGGAATCTCTCCTCGTAGCGGGGTTGGATTTCGTCCGGCTAGCGAAGGAATGTGTTTTTCGTGGAATCCGAAATCTGATAGCGTGATATTTTGATTCATTTCGTCTGTCTCAAGGAGAGGCAATGGCAATGCGCTATCTGCTGAAGCCAACAACACCTGGGAGGAAGCTTTTTGAGGAGAACTAGTCCAGTGCTTGAACGGGTTTCGTAGAAACGCAGATCTTACGGTGTTGGCATCCATCTTACGCCGTAACGCCGATCTAGCGTCAACCAGAATCATAACATTTCCATCGAGAACACCACCCGAACCCGAACCCCGACGTGAAAGATTCCTGCCTCCGAGCGGTCAGAAGTCCGCCCGATGATTGATTGCTTCAATCATCCGCGCTGACAACCTTTTTCAGCTTTGTCCACCCGGTTTTGCAGCGTTCCGCCGTGTTTTTCCGTGAGGAGAAAGGTGGCGGCCATAACAGAACCGAGAAACAAACCAGAACCGGCGAATGATAAAAAAGCGTTTTCATATTTACTTTTTAATTAGCACGCAAACGCACCATTCCATTCTGCGAGGCTGTTGAACCTTTGGCTGACCGTTGGCTACCTTCGTACGAGAGTCCTTTTGATGAAACGATTCGCGTACACCTTGACAGAGATGAATTTGTTTTAATGAGCCCACGACAGGGGACGCGCAATTGGCGTTAAAACTGAAGTGGTTTGATCTTGATTTTCCTGTTCCTCCGCACCGCTTCGTCTCCGCTTTCGGAAGGACTCCGATGTAATGTCATTTTAATTATAACATTGTCATTTTACTCTTTCCCGATTGACATGGGGCTTCCTTTACGAGTTGTCCTCGTTACTTCACCGACAATTTGATAAATGTCGGAAGCAAGTGATCGTACCAAGCGATCTTCCTTTTAATTACTTCCAAACCCATACCAAGGGCTAACGTTCCTCAGCAGCTCGCAAAAGACCCAGCATTATTTTAATAAAACGCTTCCTAATTGTTCGCCAGTAATTTAGCCACCATTGGAACTTGGAAGTTGGAACCTTTGTCCACCGCTTCGCCATTTGTACCTCGCTTGATTGAAGGGCAACTGCGGTGCTTTGATTGTCCGCAGCATTGGCTGCAAATGTCACTTCGGTGCGCCAACCGCGTTTCCTAACCGCTCCTAATGCGCTCCTTTGCGGTGGCCAAACGGTTTCTGGTGGCGCTGGTAATTATGGTCTGCGCGCATTTGAAAAACAATTATCCGCGCAATCGTACGGTTTTGGATTTGTGTGAGTGTGTGTGTGTGCATGTGTGTGTGTATGTGTCTCTTACCGAAATTACCGGGTGGAGGAGGCAAAAGAAAAACGCCAGCCAGCGGTGTGTGGTGTGTGTTACTTTTTCATCAAAATGTCTCTGAGGGAATGGATCGCCGAAGGAGCAGGGCAGCAAGCGTGGATTGCGAAATGCCCGGCGGGAAATGGTTCCGAAGTGACAATCGAACGCTGTGTTGTTACGTTGCACAGTGGGATTTAAGAGCGGACACTTCAAAAATTAGATTTTTCAAGTAGAAATAACCATTTGCTAAGATAAAGATGCAAACCCAACATTATTTTACCAAATCAGCAAAATATCAATTCAACCGATAATATTGTGTTATAATATTTCATTAATATTGTATAATAATGAAATAATTTTCAAGTTAAACAGCGAGAATTACTTCAATACACTCTGCTCTTTAAATAAAACCAACAACTCTTAACAAATAATAAAACGCTTGTTTTAAAATAAAACTTCAAATTTCCAGAGTTTCAAGATTGTAAAAATTGAAATTGTAACATAAAGGGAATAGAAATTAAATTTTTAAATTATTGTTGTTTTGTCATGCTGAAAAAAAACTAACAATAAAAAAAGATAGTTTAAGCTGTGCATCCACGATTATTTCCGCCCTTTCATTTGTATTTCCAGATGTGTGGAAGAAATGAGTTTCTAAAAACAATGTCAGCCAAAACGTTGTCTAAAAAGTTTCCAAATTTAAAATTGATTTTTTATCCAATTATTTAACGTTGGTTTCAATACATGCTTCAGTTACTGCCTTTACTGCCTGTGGGTTACAGGTAATTTGGTATATGCCACGAAATTCATGTTGTATTGGGCTTATACAGTAGTAGCCTGTACTAGTTGTAAAAAGTATCCTTAGAGAAGCTCAATCTGTTTGTTATTTGTTTGTAAAGAAGTCTAAGTGTTTCATTTATAAACCAATTTTATCAAAATCAAATTAAAAAAATGTTCTAAAATCGTTTGGTAATTAACGTTTTGAATCAAGTTCTGTGGTTTTGATTTCAAACAATATTGTTTTAAGCCCTTTTTATTTAATTTTAACTAAGAAGTGATTGAAACTTTCCTGGCAATTTTCACTATCAATCAAACATCCACCCTTCGGTTTTGTGCTATCCCACTGTGCGTTGCTGGAGTTGGGCCACGTTGATTGGGCGGTAAATAAATCCCGTAACTGGCGGCATTTCCCGGTGGAAAACTCTATCCTTTCGCACCTTCAAACACCATGACGGTGGTAAACAAGCCCCGGGCAGTTTGGCAGATTCAGATGCGAGGAATCCAGTTTGTCACCTTCGATTAGAGAGGGTGGCGACCGATTGCGCCATTCCGATTGCGTTTGTATTACTTCTGCAAAAGCACCGCTGGCCATATTGCCACCGCCGGTTCGGTCGATCCAACCACGTTTCGACTCCGTTTCCAGCCTTGCCTTGTGCTGCGACGTGCCCTCCTCCCTTTGGTTGCTTGGGGAACGGAAGCTGTGTGGCCCGGGGACGAAAAGCCAATTTCCACCGGGCTACCCGAGTACTGGGAAAGTTTAACTTATTTGCTAATTTATTTAACCGCAATCAAGAAATTACTTCGCCCCGAAGTTTCACTTTAGCATGGCCGCGCCGTGACGTTCCTTTTTTCCCACTGAATCCCCAGCGACCGTCGCTTCTGTTGTTTCGCAGATCGCACACAACAAAACAAACACACACACACAACAGAACCGTTCTCCCGACTCTCGCCCGTTCGGCTGACCGCCGGCCACAAAACCCCACCCTCTATTGGACCGATTGGACAAACATTACCGAGGGTTGTTCGTACCTCAACATCCTCCCCCGGGGGAGGTTTTTCCAACCTCCCAGGAGCGAGACCCCTGTTCGCTTGGTTCTTGGGACCAACAATGCAGTTCTCAAAGTTCCCGAAGAAATACACAAGACCCACACCGTTCCGGTTGAACCAATCGGTGCGGTTTTCCAATTGTTTCTCGCAATGCCAATGGAAGCACGGTTTTCGGTGGGGCGCAAGTTTTCCCGACAATTTACTGTGGCTGTGCCGGCGAACGGTCGGGGTACCGAGTCAGGTACCGAAACCACAATCTCATTAACGTGTTATTGATTTTTTACATTTGTTTCCCGTCGGTTCGCTTAAGTAAGCGCAGTAATAATTTCTTGGTGGGAAACGGTACTGAGGGTTATTTTTTCTTTCTTTTTTTATCTGCATTTTTCTTTATGTTTGTTGCAATTTTGAAAAAAAAATAAAAGATTGGACTGTTTGCTGTTGGATAAAATTCTGGGTATGAAATAATTTATTTTCTGCTTTCATGTGTTACTTTTTACTGATAATTTCGTTCTTTTACCATTTTGAATTTTGACAAAAGTGAAGCAACATTAATTTATCATTTAATAAGAAATTTTACGTTTTTAAAACGAAAATACAGTTGAATTCTGTTCATCAAAGTATTTCATACATTGTTTGAAATATTAAGAAATCTGGAGGTATGAAGCAATTCATACTTAAGTCAAGTAAATTAAATGTTTCAGCTGTTTCGATTTTAGCTTTAAGAGGACTGGCGAACACCAATTTATTGATTGTATTTTAATTTTGAATTTCAAGAAAAGTCTCACATCATTAACAAACATTGATATTATTCAAAACGATGGCATGGCATCCGAAAAGGATATAAAATAATCCATGAGAGCTTTTTGGAGCATAAAAAAATTGAATTGTTTTCTTCATTTTCATATCTAATCATTTTCTTTTCCATGGGATAGGACCCAATAATTTGGAGTTTGTATTTTTCTCCCAATTTAAAACACTATAAACATTTTCCAAGCGTTCCCCACCTTTGTTAGCTTATTGAAAATCACATTAAATCCTATGCATTCAACCTCTTTCTAGTGAGATTTGGTTTGTGTTCCAATTTGATCTAACTCATCGACCTAGAAACTGATTGTGTGACTATGATTTGTGGTAGATTATCGTCTAACCTTTCGCGTAACATCTCGCAACCACGCCAACACGGCTTGCAGTTCTCGTCTTCAACACCGTAAATCTCGCTTCGACGATTAGGCTAGGTTTGATATCGATTTCAAACCCTGCACCTTCGACCGGCTGTGGCGACCTTCAATCCAGCATCGCATCCACTGCCTACGAATCTTCGCACCACGATGATCTCACCTGGCACGAAAAATGCGCACCGATCGGCAATTAACAGCTCGACGGAGGCTCGCTTTGGATCGAAATGGTTCATAAAAACTATTAACATAATAATTTAACCGATCGGACAGGCGCGCGTCTCAAGCTGATCCGCGTTTTGATCCGTGGTTAGTTTGTTTTTTGTTTTTTATTTTTTTATTCAGGTGTGGCTCACTGTGGACTTGTCATGACCCGTTCCGGAGCACAACTTCATTTCATTCGGTTGGTTTTTGTTGCGGCAAACCGGAATGCAACTTCGGCCCACGCAAAACACGTGTTGCCCACAGATCCGGATTGAGTGTTCGCTTCGATCCGGAGTGGTCCATTGCAACCGAAATGCAAATTGGATTTATTTGATCTTCGCTGCCGAAAGTAAACCGATTTCAAGCAAACTCAGAAACTCAGGAAGTTCGATGACTGGAAGTCAAAGTCTTTGATGTTTTAAATCGAATATTTGTGTTGATACTATGGTTGGGGGAGTTCTGGACAGGGTTTAAAAACCCCACCGGAGCAGAATCCATTTCGCAAGCAGAACCGGGAACCTTACCGTTAATCTTTTAATTTATGCGCGCGCTCCAGTGCGGTTCCAGAAAAAGCTTTTCGTATTTCCAGGCGCCATTGAAAGCACGGTAGGCTAAAGAAAAAACAGTCTATACAGTCTCTAATATCCAACGCCACTTACAGTGAGGGTAAAAGAAGATTACAAAAATACCTAAATGTATTCCTCGGCTTTTTATCAAGCTTAATGCTGTTCAAGATAAGCTGCAGAATATGTTCGAAGCGATGAGAAATTTTCATCGCCGTTCCATTTTGAGGAATAGGCCTCTATCTCGGACGATAAAAGAAATTTGTTTCTGCTGCAATCAGCGTGCGACCGGCTACTCGGCCGGCGCGTTGTTAACACGAAGGAGGCAAAAAGAACGAACAACTCACATGAATGGTGAAACAGATTTTATAAATCGATAATTTACCTTTAATTTACATCCAGCTCAAAATCGCATGTCCACGCTTGGCTTTCGGTGGTCGGAGGGTTTTCCACAAACTTGTACTCGTAATTAACGCACGCATAATCCTTTGCCAAGGCCAGGGTGTTCAATCGAGTGGTTGTTGCGTTGAGATATCGTAAGCACCCTCTCCCTACTTACCTCACGCTCACGGGGATTGACTTATCCGTAGGCTCGTTTTACCGAACCCGTTTCGTATGTTCTGGCCACGGGCGCACGAAAAACCCGAAACAGCAAAGAGTTTAATTTATTGAATCGTTTTATATCGCTACCGCTAATCAGCCGCACAAATGTAACACCCACTGTGGCACAAGATCGCCCGGTGCCACGGGGCGTCGTCGATCGATCGATCGTTCAGTGGAGGTGGAGCAGGAGAAGCTGGTCGACAAGTGGTTTGAACACAAAACGTAAGCCAGAAAGTAAGGGAATCAGGAGCAACTCTGCAAAAGTACCCTCTTGGGGCTGAAAAAAGAAGCCGACATGCAAACGACGACAAACGGTTTGATGCGTGAAGTGGGGCTGCACTGAGGTTGCGCCTTCCCGATGAAACCGGGCATGTCGATTTGTCTTTCGCATTTCTGTTAGTTTTTCCTCCTCACTCATCGATTATGGAGATGCTCGCTTGTTGTTCCTGCTTGTCAACCGATTTCAGGGCAGTTCGCAATTCCTCTTGTTGCTTTGCATTCCATCCTTAAGAACCTCTCCATCTGGTGCCGAAATAATTCTGGGAAGACAAGCGGTTTCTTTTTTTGGTAGGGGTGGCTGGGGACATATGCACCCCTGAGGCTAAACGGAACATTTACAAATTCTTATAAAAAACGCATTATGGTCACGAAAAAAGGAATCACCCTGCTACAGTGAAAAACAATATGATCACCTAGTGAGTTTGATAGCTTTAAATTAACAGCAACGCGAAATAAAAGCAAAATTGAAACATCATCTTTTTGGACTTGTTCGGATGTATTTGTTTGATGCTAAGGAATAAATTGAGCAATTTTTTTTTCTTTTTTTACATGGCATTTATAATATTTGTAATGAGAAATACAGATTGAAGCTGCTTGTAAGAATCTCGGTAAGTAGTTGAATTTTAATAAAAATATTTTCAACTATGATTGTGGTCAAAATGCACCCATTAGGGTGAAGCTGACTTCATCAGTTTGTAAACAAACTGAAATTAATTGTTATCATTCGCAACAAAGATGCTGATAAATAAAGACATTGATTCCTCGAATTTCATTTACTGCAGGTCAAATGACAGGAAATTTTTCAACTTTTCAATTGATCTATAGTTGAATATTTTGGAGGGGTGTATTATGCAATATTGGTTATGGGTGTGTTGTCCCTTTATTGCGGTGCGGATTGACCCGTTGTTGTGGTGCATTATACCCCACAATAGGTGCATTTTGCTCCTACGTGATACAGATCGACCAAAAATTTGTCGTTTTGCATAAATTCCCTAGCAAGTTACTAGTTTGAACCTTAACATTTGGTTCATATAAATTGATAAAATCACCAATCACTAACAAAATTCATTGTAAAATTACGAGTTTTCTATAATGGATGCGTAATACCCCAAAAACCCCTATTTTATTTTAACACATTGGTTCACAAAGGAAGCAAAACGCAGCCCTCGAAAAAGGAATATCTCGATGATAACATCGGTAAGAACACTTGGCTTCGACAGACCGAGGAACAGCACGCCGGTCAGTGTTAGGCCAAGCCGTCGTCAGATCCGTGGCCGGTGGCAAAGAAAAATTGATGAAGATAAAATCTTGCCAAAGATTTCGGACGATTTCCCTCCCTTTCCTCTTTTCCTTTCCCTCCAAATGAATGGGCAAGAAATCGCAATCCAGTTCCAACGTGTTCCGATCGAATCTTTCAAGCCAGCCTCGAACTCCTTGAACTCCTCCTCTTCATTCGGAACGGACGGTGCACTTAGTAAACGATTGCAAGCCGGAGCTTCCTCGAGGACATATTAAAACATAATTTATGCCACCGTGTGTCCGTGTGCCGGTTCTTCTTCTACGTAATGCCCCGCGGCCCGGCTTATTAATGATGTACCGCATTTGTCAAAAAGCGCCTTTTGCTCATTTAAATGTCAAACCGTTCGTCCCGCCTTGCCATTCGGTTTTTGGTGTCGATCCGAATGCGTTTTTGCGGGAAGGGAAAAAAGGAATCGTATGTTGCAAATGGGTGGTTTTGCATGCGCCAAATGGGAGCTTGTTCTATCACCTTCCGAGAGATTATTTTCTAGCCTTATGATTACACAGCACACAAACCGATTATTTCAGCGAGGACCTTTTATTTCTCTACAAATGGGTGATGGGGAAAATTTGCGGACATTCTACGAACTAATCACCCCGGCACCTATGTATGCACGCACCCGGTAAAGATAAGAAAAGCCTGAGAAAAATACGGTTCTTCTTTGTACTTTGTTCAAGGGAAGGGAAACTGCAGTTTAACAGCGACGCGTTACATACGGCCGGTTAATTACTTCACTCATAGAACCGCGTCGACCGGAACGGTCATCTCTCGTCGTCGATGGGCGGGAAATACGGGTTGTGAAGTTTCCCACCGCTTGCCGTATGGGAACTCCGTTGAACCGCGACGACATCCCGGTTGGAGGTTGTGCGATAATTAGTGAGAATGTGTAGTAATCTCAATGGAGCTGCGTTGACATGCAGAAGTGGCCTTCCAGGGAAATACATACATATTTTCTCGGGTTTTTAAATATTGTAATAAAAACAACAGCAATTTTCAATCTTCTCCACGGCTGAGAATGGCAAGCAATCGAAGGTTTAAAGCACGGTAATTACTTCATAATGGCAAAGGAAAATCGAACGTACCGCAATGAAATGTCATCCTTCATCCTTAATATGACACCTGGGCCCTTCTGACCGTATCGCCATTATCTATTCCATTGGCGGAATAATTGCATTGCCGCGCTCTGTCATCCCGTCCCAACTCCCTCCAGTTCCCGTTCGAACAGCCGAGTGAAAAATGATGTATGCACTTTTCATTCGCTTCTGTATCTGATAAATGTGTCATATGTCCATTCGCAAGCCCAGAAGGCTAACCCTGTTCCCCGTACCTTTTCCAAAGGCTTGATAGTCGCGAAAGTTACACCATCTATTCCGGTCGGACGGACGTTCGCGTCCACGGTGTTCGATTCCATTTCAGGGATTTGGTGTCGCACCCTGGCACTTGACCGCAACCTCGGGGGGAAGTGATATTTCCATTTCGATAAAATCATCATTTTTCTCCGCGCAGGTGGGAAGAAATCCGGTATCGGAAAATTTGCTACCGGCCGATTGGAAGGGGCCAACCCGGTGTGAGATAGCGGAAAGCGAATGGAGAGCTTGACACTTGGCAGAGAAAAACAGCAACCAACTCGATCCTCACTGGTAGATCGAAATCAGCCGAGGTTTGTTGCTGCTGCACGATCGTTTCTTAATTCTTTCTCTTCCTCCCGTTGGAAGTCAGCAGAAGAGAATCGGTAGCCTAATGTGCGGACATTAAGCGAGCCACCAAACAGCGTCCACCAGAAGGAGGATACTTTCATAAATAACCGTTTAGTACAGGTTGGCAAAGATTAATTTTAACCGATACAACTTGAACCTCGTTTTTAACTTCAAGGTCTAGTACATCCTGTGGTTGGCGGAAGGAGAAGAAGGTGAGAGCCTTCTCGGGCTGGCTGAAGTTAATTTATATCCGGCAATCGAGCCGGCAGAAGGGCGCCCTATCTGCGGGCTGCAATCGATTCCCGCAACCGGGTGGGTTAATCCGAACGGTGGCCCTGACAATCGCCCGGCGACACGAACATCTCGCCCCGATACAGACAGAAGCTGATTCGTCCGTCAAGATAATGGATGCTCCTTCCGCGAGGCGAGCGAAAGCGCTTCGCCGGAGTTCTGCCGATGTTCTGCCGCTGTGCTGGGTTTGGAGAACTTTTTGGTTCGAGTTCCTGCCACGACCTGGAAGGTGGATATCGCGACGGACCGATCGACAGCTCGCCCGATCTGCATGCGATCATGCGAAATATGGGCGGTTCGCTAATCGTGACATTCACCTGCGCGCTCCGTCCGTACATCGCTGTCGGCTTGTCCCTTTGAGCGACCCCGACCACGACAAATGTTCTTCCGTTTGTCTGCAGGACACCATCGGCGGATAGGCATCTCGCAAACGGATAACGATCGACAGGGTTCGTGTGGTGCCGTTCGTCGATCAAAGCTGTCCTGGCGGGTGACATGTTCCCGACCACGACCACGACGACAATTCATTCCCTTCGACAGGCGTAAGCTTTCGCATCGGATGGCGGCCCCTGTGGGGCTAATTAACAACCCCCGGGGCCGGAAATGAAGTAAAGATCGGTTCAGATGGCTTCTGCAAATTTCGACAGAAAAATTGCCGATAAAATTATTCAATCGATGTTGCCATTCGTTAACCAAGGCAATAAAGAAGAGTCCGTGGAAGACCTGAGATGATTCAAAAACGAATATTTTGGAAGAGTTTCTATGGTTTGTAGTCTGTAAAAATATTTAAAACGGGAAAATGTATTTAAATTTTTTAATTATAAAAGCTTGAAGCTCCGGCAATGCTCAGGGAGGGAAAACATTAATTCTAGAAAGGTTTTGATTTTTTGGTTCGTTTCCTATTGTAAATTTAGTTTTTCTACCGACTTGTCAGCAGCTGTGATTCCACACGGAAAACGTTGACCAGAAATAATCTAGAGGGTAAGACATTTTTTTCTGCTCAAGGACCGATTTTCTAAGCGGCTTACAGAGGATGCGTATCTGTAATTTCAGGCTAAAATCTTTACTTACAAATGACTTTACAAATGATTTTAAAGGACTTTGATCTGAGATTTATAAAATTCAAAACAAAGATAGCTTAAAGAAATCACTTCAAACAGCTTTTAATGCATCTGATATTTGTTACACCATCTAGTGTTGCACAGATTTTAAGTCTGATGCTCAAAATACAAATGAGTTAAAATTATTTTCAACTGTATCGACCTTATTTGTAGCGAACACATATTTCACACAATCGTAACCTAACATATGCATTAAACAAAGCTTCTTCAGAAAATCAAAGCATATGCGAATTGTGGCAAATGATCGTTCAAACAAGCAGCATTCAAAACAGGTAAAAGGAATGCCTCGACACAAAGCAAACATCCAAAAAACGTGTAAGAAATCTCTACTTTGAAAGTCTTTGTCAAAAACATTGCTTAAAAACTCCTTGTGCGATAAATGTTCTGCAAACGGCAACATCTGTGGTTGTCTGTTTGCGCATCTGGTTCCGGACCCAAACCTGATACCTGAGGTAATCATCTGCGGAAACACCGATGTTACATTAATAACTATCATTATCTTCGCCCAACTTCTGGTATTACGTTTTTTACGCCACCATGACATTTACGAAGCGAGGATTAACAGTGTTTATATTCATTTCTTGTTGTTCCCTCCTTCGATAAGATAAACAACCAATGCGCCTCAATGAAGCTGGTGGATTAGGCAACGCCGGCTTCCCCGATGGCGCGGTTGATCGATTGAAGCAAAATGTTCACGAAATTATTTGAACAAATGTACGATCGTTATGTTTATCTCTAATCGAATGATAAATGTGTCGCCGCGTGCTGCGCGTTATTCCCGCACTGCAGACACTCTGGGACGCAATCGGCGCGAGATGAGACGACGATAGTGTCAGCGGGCACCGGGTGCTTTCGGGAGGGAAATAAATCTTCCACCGATCCGTTTCGTACTGTTGTTGTGGCCTCTAATTCAAACTCCGCGCTCGATGTTTTCGCTTTCGAAATGTTTCGACGGTTCGGTTTGTACACGAACAGCTAAACACACAAAAAACGCACCGACGACGCTCTTGCTTCGAAACCTTCCAAGAAGTGATTCTCGGTGGGTAAAGTTGAGCTCAGCAATTCTTCTCGAAGAGTAAAGTGCCCAAAAGGTGTAAAACGGTACAAGGATTGAACGAGTTGTGCTGAAAAATTGCAAAACGGAAAAGAAAAGAAACGCAAAAGCAAAGGATATTCCAGTGGTAAAAAGTACCAACAGAAACAAGTAAAAATATTGCGTGCAATTTGTTATCATTCCAAACCAGACTTCGCATGTTTCTACTTCATTTCAACCGAACCGATTGGCGGAATGTGCAGTGGAGAGGAAGTCTTAAGCTTTGCTAAATGGGCAGCTTGGGCAATGAAGCGTGCTGGTTTCTTATTTCTTTGCCGTGTAACTGTACGGAAAAAAGGAGTGAACCATTACAACATCTTGCGCGCAGCAAACCGAACTCTTAGCTCCCCATCCTGACCGGCAATCGGCAATTATTTTCCAATAAAAAGAAAACCAGCATCCAGCCGAAGGGGAAGGCACTTCATCTTCGAGATTTGTGGTAACCGGCTGAACGCCTGAATTAAACCCCTTTCGCATTGGGATTGGACAAACAATCTTTAATTAGAACATTGGCCGCGGTCTCTTCCTCCACGGAGGCCACCCTCCCAATGGTTCCCGTGCTCTGAAGTGTAGGCAAAATCTCCCGGAGCCAGAAGGGATTCGTCCGAAAGGTATCACGCAAACGCTCGTGATACCAACAACCTGACATGTTGCGATCGACACAGGATCGCATGCAAATTAATGTCCCGACGAGGGGGTAGACATGATGCAACAGCACGAGGGTAACGATTGGTGGCGAGTTCCTTCCGCTTTTTACACCAACATACGGTCAGATTGCGTGCATCCACGGAACATCGTTTTCCTCCGACGGCACACAGGAAAGAATGTGTGATCAGCTCAAGTTGAAACCCCGGGATGAAAAAAAGCACCACTTCCTGAGGCCGCCGTGAGTGTTTGCAGTATGTTGCCAACGTGATGTTGGAGTCACCTTGGAACTCTCGACGCATCGGTAACATTTGTCAGCTGGTACTTAGTGCTCGAGTTTGGAACTGCCCCCAGCTAGCTGCGGTGGTGGTTTGATTGCGAGTGCTAGAATCCACCTGTGTGTGACGAGTTATAATTATGCATCACCACCTGAACTCCACTCTCCTAGCTCCCCATAACCCCTAGTCCATCTCGATTGCGCCACTCCGAATTAGAGCAGTTGGTTGGTGGCGCTGCGGAAAAACTGTATTTTATTGCGACCGGCGACAAACTGGATGCACTGGCCAATTCCGAGGCCAATCAGACAGCTTAATGAATCCCAGACGCTGGAATTATCCACACGCCACCGCAGCCATTTTGGTATCCACCGAGCATCATCGTGGCACCAGCGTGGGGGCACGGGAGCGGGAAGGAAAGATTAAAACCGATAATCGTTTAGCTCGGAACAAGCGACTTCAGCACCTCGGCTGGTGTTATTTCAGCAAATTATCCGTACACCGTGTTCGCCGCGATGGAGGCAAAGGAACGTGTACGTACGCTGCCATGCTTCGCTATCGCGCGCGGATGCAATAAATAATATCCGAAGAATGTGGTGAACCCTTGCGCACGGTAGTCACAGGGGTCAGGGGCGATGGTGCACCACTTGCGCGAGGTGACTGAAGAAACGCTCGTATGTTCATGCGGTGAAGAAGCAGAAGGTAATGCAAACCACATACCGCAGCATAAGCTGCACTTGCACATAACGCAGGGGGGTTGCATGCATGCGAAAGTGAATTCTACCCCTTTGTGCCATTTGTTTAGAACAAGTGCCGCGGTTTGGCATATTGCAAGTCGTGTCGAGCATTGCATGGGGTGAGAACTTTGCAGAAGGTATTACTGTGGGAATTGAGTTAATTTGTTTTCAAAAGCCCGACAAATTCAATTGAAGTGCTATCTTGTTTTTCTTAAGTAAATTAAACTGCAGAAAGAATATAAAACTTACCAAATACTTGGTCCTGTGTTCATGGAAATATGTGAAGAAATACAAATTATGGTTGGATGATTGCAGCAAACGCTAAATGTACTCCAAATTAATGTTTGTACTTGTGAAGCCTGAAAAACTATGATATCAAAAATAGAATTGTTACATTTTTCCAGCATTTTTTCTTTGCTAATCCGTTTTACATTAAAAGAAAAAAAACAAGCATATTTAGCCAAAGAAGTTTCATTTGTAGTTCAGTAAATCGTAAGATACATGATTTTTATATTCTCAATCAAATAAAAGGTACATTTCAACTGACAGATAATTTAAATATTTGAATAAAACTAATTTACAGGAATGACGATCTAACACTTGCTTTTTAATTAAATGTTGATCTTCGAAGACTTAAATGCCGAAGAAAATGTAAAAACATGTTCTAGAAAAATATTCTATGGCAAAACAAATCTAATCGAAAGATATTACTGATGATTATCAAAATCCTTAACATTTTGATTAAAACTGCTGATTATCAAAATCCTTAACACGATTCAGATAAGCAATAAATTGAATCACACTACAAAAAATAAATATGAACAGCCAAACACATATTAACAAAATTTGAAGATATCTCTTACAGAGATAAAAAATATTTCAAAAATCAAAAGATAGAACGACTTGTTTTATGCTTTATACTGTTTTTATGTAAATAAAAAAGGATCATGTAAACGAAATGTTTTACGAACATTTTGCCCTTGAAGGATAGTATTTTTTTTGCAACAGCTTAAATTTCGTCAGCTTCTAACAACTCTAAATTGAGTTCAGGTGTTCCGTGCTTCTGTTTTCTCTTCTTCCTTCCCTCAGAAGTGCACAATGTGCCCAACAAGAATGTGGCCAAGACCAATTGATGTAGCCTGCGGGTGGAGATATGTTAACTTTTCCACCTTACGGACGTGCGACATGGCGTACAAGCGAAAAAGAAAAGGGGGATAAACACAACCCCAACGACTTTGGCGAGGTGTTGATTTGAAGGCTCCCGTAACGCCTTCCAGGCTTCGAAACCGCGTACTGCAGGCAAGATGTGTGGCGCGTGTGGTCCGTTGGCCTTTTTCTTGATTTCATAACGAACCGGTGCAACCCCACGGACTCGGTACGGACAATTGCTTGGGGGCGCACAGAACGACAAGGGTGTCTTGGTGGTCATGCTGCAAAAGCCACGCTGACCTCTGACCCCCCATGGTGTGGCAGTTGAGGTTTTTGGTACCCTACGCTGTCGGCAACGTTAAAACGACTTTCGAGTGTGCTTGTGTGTGCAATTGAACGACAGCCATTTGTGATGGGAGCCCTTCGGCGTTAGGTATCGAAATAATAAATATAGCCTTTGGCATTAATTTGCATTAGAAACAATGCAAGCAAATGCACCCACTTTGGGGACGGTCGAAAAGCGGGAAGCGCCAAGAACTTGGACCCGAAACACTTAAGTGCTCGCCGGCCTTCGCCCTCATCCGGGAGGGGACCTGCATTGCCACTGCCCGAGACTTTAAACAATGACCACACCAAATGAAACCGTTTGACCGCCTGAGGAGTCGGGGCCCGAGCCAACAGCTACTATGTTCGGCGCCGCAGCTGAAACCGGGAGGACCATAAATATCGTACGTGCACTTAAATCAAAGCGATATTTATTGCCTTTCTGGTGCTAATTCACACCAAATCGTGTCCCGTTTGCACACACGGTCCGGGCGCAACCGCCCACCTACCGAGCCTCTCCTCCGCAGCGAGAAGTGTATCGCGTTCCACGTCTCATGTATGTTTTATAAGCCTCGACCGGCAGCACTTGAGGTGAACTGCACTGGAAACTGGTACGCCGCACCGTACTCTCTACATAAAATATCAATTTCAAATAAATGAACCCCTCGGATATTCATAGGGAGCCGCCGGAGCCGACGGTGGAAGGCAAGCGCAACCGTTGGTGGAATGAAATGGTTTTGGTGGATAAACATGGCGATGGAAGTTTCCTCTGGAGTGACTTTCACTTTTAATTGTCAAAACATTGATACACACATAGACACACTCTTAGGCTTGTTGAAGAACTTATGTGTATCCAGAACTCGATGCGCCTTTCGGACCGGTTTGAGGAACAGGTAGGGGAGGGAACAGTGGGATCGGAAGCCGGCTGATGGCACTCCATGCGGTTTAAGTGCTAAAATATTCAAATCGAGGAAAATGTGCATTAAAATAATGAGCTTTTCGTGTGCGCGGGCACAGATAACTGAGGCGGGGGGTTTTGTCGGATTACGGACAGCGTAAGAGACCTTACCGTGTCCCTCTGAAGGGCCTCTTTAGCACTGGAACACGGGCAACAGGCACCTCCCCCGACAGGAGCAACTTACCGCTTTGCCACTAATTGAGTCCGTTTACAGTTTCGGCTTAATAAATCAATCAAAGTCAAAAGCGGACTCCATGGAACTACGCAGCCCGTGGGACATCGAGGGTGGAATGCAAATCCATCGGAGGGAAGCTTGTTTGTTTTGACATGTTAGGGGTGTTGCGAAGGCCAACCAACCGGGTTAACCGGGTGACAGAAGAGATCCGTAAGGCAAAGACAAAAAGTGCTAGATGTCCTACGATCCCCTGTACGAACGGCCATATTTGGCCCGCAAGCTGTCACTTTTCCTACCCAAAACAATGACGCCACCGAGATTGCGCGGTTTGACAAGTGTTTGGTGTTCGCGTGGGCTCTAAGGTCTGTGACATGTCAGCCAGTGGCGGGTCATGCTCCTAGCGCTCGCGATCGTTTCGGATCGACTGCGAGGTTAGATGAAACGGATCTCTCTCACTCTCGCTTCATTACTTAATCGATTGACAAGACCCCGGCCCCGGCACGGGTTGTGCATCGAGCGATGCGAAGCGAAATCGAACGCCAGCGCGCCTCGCGATCCTGACATAATCACGACAAATAAGCGCCCCACAGTCGGGGGTTTCAAATTCTGCCCGTAACCAAATAGCCACCGATCAAACAATACGCGGTTTGTGGTCCATTGCAGCTCGAACAAGAGAGCTCGCGCGTCGACCTTGAACGATCTGTCTGGTTTGACTTTCCCTCGAAGCAGGGGGAAATCCACGAACGTGGAAGGTAGTCGCGAGGCGACGAGATTCCCAAACATGGTTTCAATCACTTCAAGCTTCAATCTGACTGGCTCAATCTCTTCCATCGCGGCGTGAGCCACTCGACGACAATCGCGCCCAAAATTATCGCACCCTCAGAAGCGGCGTGACGTGAAACGCTCTGGTGATGGCTTTCAGGCTGCCACCAAATTCCAGAAGTCAATGGAACAGTGTTAAAATCTTTGCTTGCTTCTGTGGAAGCCTGACTGAGTGGGGTTCCGAATGGAATGTTCTCACCCGTCGACTCCGTGACGCGAGTCGATGGTGATGGTGAATGATTGCGGCAATCGACCGGTTGCTCCGTATGGTTTATGGGATCGGAGCCTTCCGAAGGCCTACACTGATCTCTCCCTCCCACCCCCTCCCGATCGCAGCTTGAATCAATTAAATTAATAAATTTTATAGCACCCATCTCGTGCGTGGAGGACGCGCTACCGAAAAGTATTTCTATTTTTCCCGGGAATTGGTCGATTGGCTGGAACCTCGAGTCCAGAGGCCTCCGGGCCACTTCATGGATTCCCGAGATTGAGTGGATAATTGGAGGCGGACTCGTCTTCCTAAAACGCGCAAACGCCGCATTTAGCCGAAGTAGCACCTAATGGGCCGGAATGAAAAGGGTTCGACATTCTTGTGGCCGATCGATGTGGCCGTTCCTTTGCCGCGTCTGAGTGACATTAAGTTTCACTCAGCAGCTTCCATTTCCGACTGTTTGGGTGAATTACAAACGCTTGAGGAAACACATGATGACCGTAATGATGATTAGGAGTATGAGAGGATTTGAAGTGGGGATATAAGGACCAGCAGTTTACGCTCAAGGGTTTGAAGGTCTAATTTTCAGATTTGGTTGAAGAACTAAAGGGCATATAATTTACGCTACAATTTAATTTTCTAATTGATTCGTTGTAGAAGTTTTCTCGAATGTATTGAAATCAATCGAACCCATTGAATGAAAGTTGTCAAGGGTCCAAATGCAAGTAATTTCTCATACTCAACTTCCTGTGCAAGACGTGCGAGTTAAATAATGTTTTGGAACGGTTCCATCCAAATTCTCCTACCGTCGCGAAACTAACTTACTAGCAACACCTGGTGGAACTTTTCCCCGTGCCAAAACCCCGATGACGTGCTGCGAAAGGCAACTATTTCACTAATTGCATCCGATCCACCACCTGGTGCAAGGGAACACTCGCCCCGCATGACGTTAGTTTTGGGTTTTGTGCACCAAAAATAGTTCGATAAACACGCAAGTTCCTTCGGACGGCAGGAAGACGGCGAACCGTACAAGAAACCCGTGCGGTTAGAATGCCGCCCTAAACCGAGGATCCCTGGAAGATCCCGGAGATTCCGAAACCAGTCTCCACTCCAACCGATGACTAACACCTTCTTCGGGTGGCTGCCATCGGCTGCGGTCGGCAATGAAGACGTGCGGTTTTTGTGAAAATATTAATTAAAACTTTCCACCAGCAGCTTCTTGTAGGGCGCTGTATCCATCCGTTCCGTGCCACAAAATGAAGTGAAACTTTTACTCCATTCGCTACCGAAACATTCGCCGTCGATCCCCCCGTCCAACCAAGGAATTTTGCCTTTCCGACGAGAAATTGAAAATGTTACTATTTCAAAACTAAACAACAAACTATGTACGTGCGATGCAACGTGATGTAATGGCGCATACCGCAACGTCAGTGGCGAGGCGGACAAAACTCCCCAGTATCAACACACATGGCTCCGAAAACGTCGACCAGAGATTAGTCCAATGCCCCAACGCTGGGAGAAGTGGGGAAAATCGAATCAAAAGTCTCATTAATTTGTGCAATTTATGTTACTTTCTTCACCAGCAAGACGTGGACTTCGAAACAAGTGGACTTTAATTGTGGTACATATTAAGGTTACCTCATACATCGAATCTGGGAACCATCGAAACGATAACGGATTCCTTGAACATGTCCCGCGAGTTCAAACTACGCTCCGGGCAAATGGCCAAAAACAAAACCTGTCCGAGGGTTAAAGTTGCAACATTGAAGGCCTGGCAAAAAAATATCGAAGAACTTAACACGTGTAAGAAGCCCGATTACATGGGAACCAACACCTCGCCAACCGAAACCGATAGTCGCCCATCTGGACCGGAGTTAATGGGGTCAAATTTGAGAGATACATTACCTTGCGGGTCAATCTCCGTGGCGTGCCGTGAAAAAAAGAGGAAGAAACGAAGTCAGAAAACGACCATCGAAACGATTAATCTGACGTAATCCTCATTAACTTTCAACTCTAGCGGCGCGGTATTCGCTATAGCGAAGCCATTCCCCTCCCGGTGGTGATCGGTGAATTCCACCTATTGAACTTTATCGCCAAGGTAACGTCAACCTCCCAAAATCTCCTGAGTCGCCTCCTCCTCCTTCTTCGAGGCGGCGTGCAGTTTAGTCACACAAAAGGAAAACCGATTAAAATTCTTCACGGCTCTCGGTCGCACCTTGGCGCACGTTGGACACGCACCGGTCTCAAACACCTCGAACCTGGTGAACTTTCAGTGCACTCTCAGTCCTCTGCGAACTCCGCGTGCGAGGATTTTGACCACCGCGTGGCTTTACCAGGGCGGTGGCGTTCGTCGCCGTGGAAAACAAACCAATCAAACCGAACCGCGGCGATAAACAAATGTGACGAGAGCTAATGCAACCTGGCGGACACCGCTGGAGGGCGCGATCCGGATCGACTTGTGCGGCTTGGCGACTTCATTGGAGGTTTTGTGGATCTACGCGATCCAATAATCGATAAAACGCGCTCGCCAAGCTCTCGATCTCTCGGCATCTCTCGGCAGCTCTCCGAGGTGGCGGTGCAGATGATTAATGGACATTATGCGAGGGAACGCACGCCGCAGTCGGGATAAGTGAAAGTGAATAGGACTCATTCGAAAAGTGGTGGCCGACGCCTGAAGCCGACGAGTTGTTGGACTAGCCGCCGATCGCCGGGTAGGTCCATTGTAGGCGCAGTTTAACCTCCCGCCTGGAGGTGTTGTGTGAACATGAAAGATTACTGTATCGAATCTTTTGAAACGTGCTTTTCGGAGTTAAGGGGGAGACTAGCTCCAGTCCCGAAAGGGCCACCTAGGTCACAACAACGCACACGAAATCGGGTTCGGACGCGATTGGTCTCTATATTCTTGCGTAAAATGTGTTGAAAACGATCGGTATCCTGCTGCTCCGTGCAATCGATATGCGTCAACACCAGGTTTCCAAATTGTTTTCTTACCAGAGATGCACAACTCGAAAGAAACTTTTTCTTTCATTGGATGGACAACACAGCTGGTTTTCTTAATTTTGTAAGCGACACAACATCAAGGAGTTTAATTTATTGCCGCATGGAGCGATTTTAATTAGAACATGTCGGAATTGACAGTTTGCAGTGATATGCTTGCGTTCGGGTGTGTCGGGAGATTCGCAGACGACGAAACGGCGTACATTATCAACAACGTTGTACTTGCCCAGCTGAAACGCACCGAATGTTCGTTGTCAGTAATTGCGAGATAAGAAAGAAGGAGGTCAGCGAAAGATGGCATCGCTGTGCGAAAACGTTGCCCAAAGCGAGGCCGAAGCAAACATACATTGTGGCATGGAGATGGCAACATTCGGATTGCAGACTCACTTGTACAAGCGTTCGTGAAAGGTGGAAAGAATTTATGGCAACATTTCCGTACACCAAACAGTTTAGCGACATGGTGAACAAGCGTTTGAGGGTTTGAAGAAGGGAGGCAACATAAAACAACCTAATTTTGATTACGTCCGTTCCGGTACATCGGTTCCTTCTTGTACACACACGTTTGACAGGTTCCCCCCTAGACGACCCATTGTCGGTGGGCGCTTCAGTCGCTTTCAACGTGTCTTGTCTAGCGCCAATAACGTGCTTATCAGGGTGTTGCCATCTATTTTTCGCTAGCCGACAGAAACTCTTCAACCCCTCTACGTATCTTCTCCAAAGCATCCCAATTTCCTAGTTCCCGATCAGTTTATAGCATCTCATTTGAATCGGTTGGCGATAAATAAAGTAAAATATACGTCCGTCGAGACGCGCGTTGGCGTTGACGATCGTGGACGTGTAAAATCCGAGTTCGTCACTAGGAGCAAGATGTTCTGGGCCCGAAGATCGAGCAGAGCGTGATTCAAATGAGACGCTCAGGTCGTTTTTCAACCGCTGGAGGAAGAAAAATGGACTGGTCGCCAGCTGGTCGCACAGTTATGGCGAAGAGAAAGGTAGATTAAGATGCACATTGGTTGTAGACGTAGGACTTGAGACACTTTTCCAGAACTAAACTTTTATTCTTCTTGAAAACTATCAATTCATTCAACTTATTTCCATACTATTATCAGCAAATGTCAAGTCGGTCACTGTTTAAAAGGGAATAATAAAAAAATAAAAACAAATTCCGGTCAACGCATCAAAGAACGGGCACCCATTAGCGATCGTAAAGAACGAGCGATAAGAGCCGATGGCGTTGTAAAACAGCGAACATGATGCGATCGTTATTTATGAACTCGTCCGGGCGACACTAGAATTTAATTTCCACCGGCACCGGGGGCCTATATGCAGTCTTCCCGCACCCGGTTCCGGTGCGTGGCATATTGGGCTCCATAGAGTGGCGACCTCTTCGGTGTCGCTTTGAGTGATATAAATGTATCTATATTTTCACCGTCGTGGCGCAACACACACGCAGGAGACGGGCGGCATATCCGAAGAAGACGGAAGAAAAAAGCGTGCCGGCCGAAAAGCCGCCTTCTGAGTGACAAGTATTTTCCATTCTCGGAAACGGAATAAAGTGTCATCGCTCGCGTGTGCCGCCTAGAACCCCACGCGGGTTTCGTTGGGGAGTGTTTATTTGTTTTTCCCTTTATTTTTGTTTTCTTTTAAGGGCAAAGAGGTTCCTTTTATCTGCGCCCGAACCGGATCGGAGGAAGCTACTTCGACTTTCTTCCGGGGCGGACGAGATTCGGATTCAAATGGCCACCAATCGGTTCTGCCTACGGGTTTTCTGGCATGGCCACTATGGAACCTTTTTTCGGTGGAGTGGGGATGACATTCCTTCCCGGCGAAAGCGGATGAAATAGAGTTTGAAGGTAGTTTTACGATTTGGGTAAAATATAGAGCCCCGAGCTCGAGTCGTCCAGCAAAGAAGAAATAAAGCAGCCAAAGACCCCAACACCAACTCCAGGCGTGTGTCACCGACCCGTGTAAGGGCCAACAACGAACGTATGCCATCGTCGTCGTTGCCTTCGTCGTCATCGTCCAACCAGAAGGAGAGAGTGAGGAAACCTTAGCCCTTCTTAAATCCTCCAGCACACTCACCCCGACATCGCCAAAAGGCCAATGCCACCAGACTGTCTTGCAGTGGAAGCCGCCTGGAAGCCCTGTCCGTCCGTGTGTGCAGATCGGGCCGATATTGAGATGAAATTCCATATCACGGCGTTTTAATATATTTAAAGTAGTTCTTAAATATGGCTATTAAGATAATAAATTTCTGCCGTTTTAATTTATTACGTCTTGTTTATAAAATGTGGTGTTGCTGTTTCTGTTTCCGTTTCCCCGGCCCGCCAGCCACTTCTTACCTTAGCCCGCTCCAGGGCTCCGAGGTTCGCCTTATTTGTCTCCCTTGTGGTGATCCGGTGATCGTTTGTTTGTTCTCCGTTTTATTCCCCTTGTGCAGGGTTGCATTTTTCTCAGGTGAAGTACCGAGCCCGGTTCTTACGTTCATTTCGCCCCATCGGCACAAGTGTGTGAGGTCGCACGGCATTTTCTCGGTGTTGGCCTGAGATGTATGAGATTGTACGCCCAACGACGGTTCTTTCGCAATCGAAAGTGACCAATCTTCCTAGCGCTTGTGAGGAATTTCCATTTCAAGTTGGTTTTATGTCTTATTTTTGACATATGCTAAAATTGATAATGATTCCTTGCCTTGTTTAAAATCTTTAATTATTAATTTTAATCAAATTAAAAACCAATTGTGCAAACAATGTACATATTTGTTGTCTTTTGTGCAAAGAATATTCAACAAATATTGTCTTGTGAAGCTTCACTTAAAGTTTGCTTTTCCATCCCTTACGAAACGTAACGCTCAAAATCGCCTTCGCAGGCGTACATGTACAACCTTTGCCCGCACCGCGACACCTTTCGGTGCAAAATCCGGCACCACCGAAGGTTCCTTCCCCCGCCCCATCCTCAACCGATGCCTTTTTTCCCATGATGCACACAGGTTGTTGTGGAAGCCTGTACGTTCGTTCCATCGTCTTCGGGGTTGAGATAACCGTCGAGTAGTACGGCTTTCATTCCCAAAATGGAACACACAAAACACATTTCACCGGCATGACAAACAAAGGGTGGTATGGGGGAAGGGGACACAAAGAAACGGGTCCGAATTTGCATCAATAAATTTTCTCCCGGCAGCAAACTGCAAGCAGCAGCAACAACAGCAGCCTTCGGGAGTGCGGGAAAACAACAACACCAGTACAATTTGCATATTAACAATTCTCGTCATTTTTAATACTTGGCGAATGGCATGAAGCATAATGCGACTGGCGTTGAGACGACGTTGAGGTTGACGAGAGGTTTGAGGCAGAACGCAACCATGTGACGTTGATCGGTGCAGCGCCTAAAGACAACACAAAAGGGAAAAGTAACAGCAACATGTTTGTTTCGTAACTATACCGGGTGGGAAAGAGGGGTTGTTGTTTAGGCAGAGGAGGATGCGGCAAGGGGCGAGAAAATTTGCCCTTCTTTCTGCAACAAGAAGAAACACGAGGCGCACAAAAATGCTTGAGAAGAAATGAAGTACCGCTTCAAGACACCACCGGTTGCATGAATGTTGCACTCAAGGCGCGGTGATGGCGTCAAGCTCGCTTATGTCAGCTAAACAACACGCACGCCTCCCTACCGCTCCTTCGGCGAACCCCATCTCGTTCACTTCCACCTGAAACTGCTATTACATTAATTTATATGAATATTAATTTTAATGCTGCCATGAACATTCTAAAACACAACTCGCCCAATCGATTGGAAGGATGAGCACAAGATGGGAAAACGGCGATGCCCGGGAAAAGAAATACGACAACGACACACACTTAAAAGCGTTCACGATCGATAGGCGGCGGCGACGACAACGACGGCGGAAATGAAACCGCACGCGGAATCTTGTTGGTTATCGGAATTTATTTTTCCACCATCATCATACTTGTCATTGCCGGCTTTCATTCGCCTCCTTGATTTAACACTAGAATGCATACAGCGGTCTTTTTGACCGCAACGCAATTTTTGATTTTCATATCACGAAAACGGTTGAATATTTATTCACAAAAAATTAAACTTTTCTTTAAATCCAAAGCTGTATATAATTTTTTGCAAATTTTCTATTAAACCAGTTTCGAGAACCAAGTTGACCACCCCTGAGATACTTTTTGGCGGCGATTTTGTTTTTTTAGTAGAGGGTGAAAATTTGACTTTTCTGCGACTTTGATTTTTTTATGCTCCTCTTTCATTGCATACTTTTTCAAAGTTCTTTACAATAATGCAGAAATAGATTACGCTAGAAATCTTACGCATTAAGCAACACCTAAAACTAAAATCATTTGACGTCATTTGTCATTTAAAAAATATGAAAATATTTTTTAATTTGGTTTAATGTATACAATTTTCGGTGCGTTGTTTTGTTTTGAATTTACAATTTACATTTTGGAAAATAAAAGTTGAAAATAATTAAAATTCGATTTAAATCGATTTTTTTTGCTTCACACCAAGCCAGCAATGAAAACACTTCAAAAATATCGAATTTATAGAGTGTTAAAAAGAGCGGTCAAAATGGCCACCAAAAAGCGTTCAGGTAAGATTCAAAACCAATGCAGTCTAGTGTTAAGGTTCCACCAAGATTTTGTGGAGGTTGTATCCGCGGACGATCGCGACCTTGCCCCGAGAAAAGGAGAATGAGCGAAAGGGAGATATGGAGCATGTGTGAGTTCGAGTGTGGTGTCTGTTGTGATCGATAAATTATGATTACGTGTCTGATAAAACAATGGCCAGACGATGGAAACATAACAAACCGAACAAGATGCTCATGATCGTAATTTTGGCCCGTTTTTCGTGCGAAACATTACTTGGCGTTCTGCGTCGAGGGTGAAAATTGGACTTTTCTGGGATGGTTCCATTCGCCATATTTTTATTTTTACGTACGCGCCTTTTCAATGTTCTGTCAACAGGGTAGAAGTAATTTACGAAAGAAAACAAAAAACAACGTGCAAACTAATTTATCTGAAATGTTATTCGATGGTATATTTTAGTTTCCCTCAAACCGGGCGTTTATCTCAGGATTTGAAAACAATCTAGGTCATTCCACCGTAAATGGTCCGGTGCGCGGCGGAAGCTGTCACGGACATAATACACCCCAAGCCGTGCATAACCGTGCAGTTATGATATGCAAAAGGTAGAAATAAAAAAATAAAAACGCTCACATTCCGATAAGCGTTGATGCGTTCCATTTAAAACAATTCCCAGAGCCACCGTCACTGGCGACCGCGGAGATAAAAGCCCGAAGCAAACAGAACAACGGTCAACATCAGCCGAAAATTCGCATCATTTGCGTGATGTGCCGAGTTTGTTTTGCTTTTCCAAAACAAAAAACAATAAATGGAAAAAGAACAACAAACAGCCATCGTCTTTAGCCGGCACAGAGAATCACACTATCGCAAGGACTTGACCGCTAATCGGACAGTTAACTGACTCATTCCCATCGATCGCGATGGCGGCGGTGGTATGGCCGCGATCAAAGCGAACGAAGCCGGGAACTATTTTAATTCCCTCCTCTTCTCATCCCAACCCCAAAAACGGGCAGCTTGGACGCCGAGCCGGGTCGAGAAATCCGAAAGAAGCTTAGAATGCGCTCCATTAGCCCGGGACAAGCACCGCGGATCGAGGATTGCTCATGACATGCCCGTGACTCTTTGGCTTCTTCTCCTTCTCTCTTTCCTTCTCACTCTCGCAAACTCACACACAAACATAGCAGGAAAGCAACCCCAACTGTGCCGTGTTTTGACTTGATCAAATATTTGTTCATAATTAGTTGAAAATATTTAAATTGTCGAGTCAGTAGTGAAAACATTCCATTCGCTTCGGGGGGTTTTTGCCGCGAACGGTGAAGCTTTGGCTGCCGGCTCCCTTTTTTTCTTTTCATTTGCTCGGTCCGTAGTTCCAATCCGCGTGCTCCTTTGGCGACATGGTGGGCGAATCGTTATTGTGTTTCGCGAACAGCGGGTTCCATGTCTTTTGGAGTTTCGAAAAGCAGGAGCTGAGCGGGACGACGCAACCACGTACAAAGTAAATGGCCAGCCAGAATGAGCTAATTCAGCAAAATTGTTCTTGTTACCGGAGATAATTTGAAGCGGTGTAAGTAAACGTTTTTATGTGTCGTGGTACGTGGGCAGCATGGGAGTTTGTTTACTCCTTTTTCATGATGTTGGAAATGGATAATTATTTTCACTTTTCCTCCGTTAGATTTTTGTGATTGGTTTTCAATATTTAAGAATGAATTTAAGGCATATTCTATTACTTTAGTTTACATTTTCCCAGTCAATATGTAAACTTTACTCGTTAAATTATTATAATTATAATCCTGTTTTGACTTATCATAGTTTCCTGGTTTGACTTATCACAGGTTATCTTTTTCTCTTTTTTGTAAATAGTTTACAATTTGTTTGCAATTTTTACAATATTTTTTGTGATTTTATGTATTCTGGCGTACTTCCTACTTTTCCTGTTTACTTTAAGTTATGATTTATACTCCTTTTTTATTTCTTATTTGTACAATTTTTTCATTTCGTAACAATGTTCAATCGAGGCTATTTTAAGATTAGAGATTATTTTGATCGATGTTGGTATTATGCTCTCTGTTGTGTAAACAACATTATTTAGTCGTATGAATTTTATCGCTTTAAAGTAGCCCTTTTATTTGGTGCATTATCTTTAGTTGTCGTTTGTTTCTTTTACTTTATTTAATAAAGGTTTCATTGATTAATTAAAACTTAACACAAAAATTATGAAAATTAAATTGACTTTTGAGATTCTTTAACTTCAGTTTCAGTAGTTTCACTTAAGTTTTTAACTTCCTTAAAAATATGTTTCTTCCAAGTTTCATGAGTTGTGGCTATGAGGTTCGAGTTATTTTTTTGAATTTTGCAAAATGTTTTTAATTGCTTTTGGGTTTGTTCTATTTTTTTCTCACAATTTTGCTATCTTGAATAAATTACTTAGCTTTAAATTAGGTATGCTGTTGTTGGGCGCATCATCATTGAGTTATCATTTTTGTCATTTTGTGTCAAAAAAACTTTTCTTAGTTTTTTTACTAAGAAGGCAATTTACATTCTTTAAATAGAGTCTGTCCTCACACAACCTCACCACTTTAGTTCAACCAGATGGCAACTGGTTCGCTGTTTGTCAAATCGATAATTGAGTTTCCATTGGTAATTTATGTCATAACACAGTTCGTAACACTTTGTTTGCCACACCGAGCCAACCCACCACCCTGTCAGGATCCCATCAACGTCTCAACTCGCAACCAGATTGCGGTGACTGGAGTGACGCTTTCTCGCGGACGGATGGATTTCTTTCATCCGAACCCGCAGGTCGGGATAAATTATGCAAACTGCTACCAATTCCATCTGCCCACCAAAATGTATCTAGGTTGTTGAAAGGGAGAGAGAGAGTGAGCTAGAGATGAAAAAAGGGAGAACACGAAATCTAACCGCGGAACCGGTAGGACCAAACGGGATCATATATTTCTATTGAGTGGCCAGTGTGTGTTTGCGTTCGTGTGCCACTTGCCACCCGAAAGGTCCATAGGTGGCAGTCCAGCGGAGCCTCGCGGACTGGTCCAAAAGCCCGAACGCATTGACACGATTCCAAACGATGACGATGCGCCTCGGCAAAAGGATTATGGATGTTAATTGATTCGAACTGTATGCATTTTAGATTGGGGACGAAACGAGTCAACAAAACAGTGAGAAAAGAAAAATTGTAATGGGAAAAATCTCAACGATACATCCTTCGTCCAGCTGGCCATACCCAATCCGGAACCGGGCCGTGTCCGGGAACGGTTGTTTCGTCCCGAATTATGGCCATTGGATGAGCTGTAAAAACTAAGCGTCAAGCTTTTACTCATCTCGCGACTGAGGACGTCGAGTTTGTTTGCCCCATTAGGGCTGGGCCTTCCATGTTGGATGAGGTGGAGGAAACTAGGGGAAGTGGAAAACAAGATTAGCGGAGATGCAGACGGTGCGATAAGAGTGGATCTCTAGCAAAAAGCCCATTAGCAGATACCTGTTCGGGGCCGTGTAGGGATGAATATAAATCGGCCATATTTGTTATCGATTCTGTTTCGGAGGTTTATTATCAGTAGAAACATCTAAATGGGATGTATGGTGAACCGAGGAACAGACAAAAGCTTTCGCAAGACGTTTTGTGCTCTGACATCTTTGTTTTGTGTAGCAAAAATGGATCTCGAAGATAGTGAAGTTTTGGATTTTTTCATTTATTGTTTTTTAAATGAGTCCATACGATTTTTTTTTCAAAATTAAACAAAGTCTCTGAAGTTTGTTTGAAATTTAGTTAAATATTTTTTATCTACTAAACCTCCCCAAATGCCATCAAAACAACTTGCCGAATACCGTTATCCAACTTCGATGGGAGGATCGAGCGATTTTATGATCCGATATCCAAAGCGCACAATGGGATGACGTTATTGAATCCGATTGATTCGAACGATCATTCACCGACCGGTATTGAACCGGGAAAAAAGTTGCGCCCCGGAACCGGACAACCCCCTTTTCGGCCCTCGTTGGCGTTTGGTTTATTGCTGGCTGGCTGCAGGTTCGGCCGGCACCGACCACTTCGGCTGGAATTTATGTGCAATAAATAAAAGTGAAACTATTGGTTCATCATCTTCCTCTTATAGGCCCATTTCCAACGCCATTTAACACCCGGCAAATCGGTTGATCGGTGGAACCAATCTTCAGAAGGAATGCGTGTGCGTGTGTGTGTTTTCTCAATTGGATTTTCCCTTAAAATAGTGCCACTTCATCCGAGACAAGCAGGTTTCTTGGTGATAACTTTTTATATTGGTGATAGTTGATTTGAATATTTGCAGCCCATTACTCGGAATAAATGCATCGAAAGGTGGAAAGAAACACCCACTGGACCACCTGGCGGAAACTTTCCAAATGTTGCCCAATAAACAAGAAAAAGACTCAATATTTTTGAGGTGGGCACGCGAAAAACAGGTCAACATCCGTGACGCTACCAAAACGCCATATCGAAAGCAGCAGCACTAAATTGTGCATTAATTTTGTAACCATTTCCTGTTTGCATTCGGCGTCACGAGCGATTAAGAATCACTTGACGCTCACCCGTTTGTTGGGTGAGGAAAAAATTGTCCTGCAGCACGTGGGGTTTCAGTTTTCGACATCGACGCTTCACACAGTCGCCGACTGCAGATGGTGAAAATATGTCCCCAACAGTCAGTCATTGGCACTCGGAAAACTGCAATTCACCCACCCACCCACAACTGCACCGTCGATGGATGCATCGCACACTAGCATTCCGAAACCCACAGGAGGTGTATTTAATTTTCGCCAACCACCCAACCACCCAACCCGACAAACAGACGGACAAATGTGCCAACCGATCCAGTCCGGGGTGTGTCTCTTGGGAGGTAGAGTTTCACTCTCCGCGTTCGTTCATTTTTCCTCCGGCTTGGTCCCTCCACCTCCTAGCGCGACGGGAGGCATCGAGCGTGGCGCATCGTAAATGTTACAGAGTGCCGGTTGCCATTTCCAGAAGCGCACGCTCTTCCGTCCCCAAACGGCGTTGCCCGGCGAATGATTAGCGAAAAGCCGCGTGGCATGGTGTGCAATTTTCAAACGACACCGCCGTGAAAATCCTACCGGCAAGAAGTGTGCGGTAGCGGGAGGCTTTTCCTCGGGGGGAGAGCATCGCATTCCCGGTGTCGGCGTTTTTGTCGTTTTCCTTCCCTTTTTCCTTTATTTTTTAGTACGAGTTGGCAGAACGGAATCGTTTAGCCGGTTTCGGTTCGTTGGGTCTCTGGTGGAAAATTAGAATTTATTTTTAACGATTACTAGTTTCGGATGTTGCCTTCTCGTTTGAGGAGCATCGTTGAATGTTGCAAAAGAGAAAACATCTTTTCCTTCCCTTAGGAAGTCCAAGTGGAAATGGAATAAATATAATTTCTTCCCACTCGGTGGGGTCTTTAGGAAGGATTTTCACAAGGAGAAGACTTTTGCATATTTTACTCGACCATTTGCTCATACTTCGTGTCAACGTTACTACAGTTTTTGGAGAAAACTTTAAATAAGGAAACGCAATTTTTCCGTTTCGATTCACATCAAACAGCGGAATGTCTTTGAAATGCTACATTGGGCGCACATCTGAGAGAAAAGCAATCAACTTTTGACGGCTCACGTACGCGCAGGATGATTAATCAAAATCGTCACGGACCGGTGGTGCAGCTGCAGCATCGTTGTCGTTGCAGTTGGTGCACCGGGGAAAACTTGGCTGCGAATTGCCATTAATTTCGTTCTCTTCAGGCTTCTTTTTTGCACGTCCCTTTTTCTACAAACAAGAATGCACACATGTCACACTGTTTGTAACGCATGATGTCCGAAGTAAATGTGAATGGAAATTGCACTCACTGCAACTTGCATTCTCTCGAGATGGTGTGGAAAATTGACGCACGGAAGGGGAACTGAAAACTTATCGGTTGGCTGCCCGATTTTTTTCTCGAACAAGAAATCCCCAAGTTTGTAGACGGTTGCTGGAATCATCCGGCATTTTGCTTCTAGTTGAGTAAACGCACCAAACGCTACCTGTTCCTTCCCTTGGCCATCGATGGTCCCCAAGGAATTCACATCGGTAACATTCGGTGGAGAAAAATTACCGAAAAACTTCACATTCCTCCACACTCTCGATAGAAGTTTAAATATTTCATTCGATTTTCAAATATTTATTTTTCTCAGTGATGCAACTTTTCGGAACTTTCGGTCGTGCTGGGATGGCTGCCTTTTCAGCCGGGGAAAAAACTACCACCGTGGTGTGAGAACGGAGTGTGATTTGAGATAAAATATATGTAGAATTTATGTAAATCGACATCCCAATGCTGTCAAAAAACTTTCCGAGCACCACCGGAATGGCTAAATGGCGTCTTGAGGAAATGTGTTTGCATGTGAGGTGGGAAATTTTTGCGGCACATACACACACACACAAGCATATGCATTTGTGCAATTGCAACAGACGGTTTGTAAAAGGCAACACGACGACATGCTACATCCACCTTCTAGGATCTACCGAACGAATGGATGAATAAAATTTGGGGTTGGAAAAATGGGAAAAAGATACGAAAATGTTCAGCTTCAATGGTGAATAAGATTATGTTTCGAATACGATGCATTCAGAGGTATTATTGAAGCAGATTGTTCCGAGGAAAGTTTTCGATGACTGATGAAAAGCTAAAAGAACATCGTCAATTGAACAAAAATGTTATCGTAAACAGCATGAACAATCTCATGTTTAATGCTTAATCCTCTTTCAAGCTTGATTTAAAATACTTCAAAACCTGGAGTTTGTAACACTTTAAAGAAGACTCAAATCATTCAATGGATCCCGTTTCGTTTTCCTTTCTGTTGCTGGACGAACGAAACGTTGTTAAAAGCACCATTCACTGCTACTGAACGAATGTTTCCATTTTTATCCCGTTCTTACTACGAGGTAGTGGAGAATTTCTACAAATATTTTGCCCCAACCCAACAAAAGCTGCAGCAACAGCCGCGCGATGCTTCGGATGCCGGCGTCGGTGCGAGTACCCTTTTGATAAGGAATGAATGGAAAGAAATCCTTCCAGACCTAGGACATTCCCGTGCAGCTGGGCAGCTTTTGCAGGAAGGAAAAGTGCTGTATATCCCCGGATTGATGCCAGGTATTCAACTGACAGACGAAGAAAAAAGTACGGATGGAAAATATCCGCTTCCCTTAACACCGCTTCCTTTACAAACTGTCCGAGGGAATTCAACGACACCTCACCGGCTCGGGCGCTGGAGGTGCCGAAGCGTAAGCGGCGACTACTGGCAAGAAAGAAATCAGTGAGATTTATGGTTTGTTACTCGAAGGAAAATGCAATTTATTGTGAAAGTTCGTTCGTCGTCTCGCCAGCGCCAATCCCGGAAGCCGTAGCGGATCCTCGAAGCATCGGAGTGTCTCATGTGTAACAATGCCCTGTGTTGCCTCCAAGAGGGTGTTTGTGTGTGAGTGTGTATGAGTGGAGTGATTTTTACTGCCATCAAGCCACCGCCAACAACGAGGCCCGAAGTTAGCTGCGCCGGCAACAATGAGATAAATGGGATTCGGTTGGACGGGACAGAGGGTTAAGATGGGGCTAGAAAAATCGCAGGTGTGAACCTAACCCACCGCACCGCTAGAGGATATTGTGTGTGTGTATGCGGGCCTTGAAGTGGAAGATTTTTCGAAGTAACAAAGAGATTTTCCCGGGGGTAGGAAATGTTCGCTACATTTGCATCCAGTGCATTTCCGTTGCAGAGGTTTCCTTCGTAAATAACCGTTTGTTCTGCACTCGACGTACGTTTGTGATAATTAATGGCTCACAATTCGAGGCACAGTTATTTTTATCGAACCACTTGACTTGCAATTGCGTTAATGTAGAGTAAAACAAAATGGTTTGCATCAAGCAGCGTGAAGAAACACACGTCTTAGATATATCTTTGAAAGTACGCAAAGGAACGGTTTCATATTGTTAATGGAATAAAACCAAGTTGTTTTAAACTTTATCTTTCTTGAGCCGGAAAACTCGCTGGGATTGAATTGCAACAAAATCCTCCCAGTTTTCCATTGCCATTGAGGAAACTTTTAACCCCGTAAAAAAACAAACCGGAGTGCACTGATAAAACCACGCGACGAAGGTGAACATGAGAACGATAAAGTTACCGAGCGAGAGTTTAATCTTTGAATAATAGAGATAAATTGATCGCATACGGGATCCGCTCGTTCTGTCGCTCCAGAAATCACGTAAAACCGAGCTCTACGCTTCCTTCAGCTGGTGATTGTTTCGATGGAAATTGATCAGGGAAATGCCGTTCATATTTACGGAAACGCCAACGGGAAGAACGTACTTCAAGAGCGAAGGGAAGGTAAACTAATGAAGAATGAATTTCCCAACTCAAAATGATCGAGACACTTACGTTGAGAGGAATGTTTTCTGAAGTGAACCGTTCCAATTTCCTCAACCATACGAATGATTCCGTGGGTGCATAACGAATCAAAAATGCACCTGGGAAAACCGAGATTGAGTAGTGAGAAGTTTGTCCTAACTATGAGCTGGAAATGAAGAACCCGGGAAAACTCTAAACTGATATTCAATTCAAACGATGGCTGTTTTTTCTGCAATCGTCAGTCGAGAACCGTTGGATGGGAAAAATCGATGCTTTTTTCGCGTCCCACGGGAGAGCCAATTGCTGCGAAAGGCAAAATTTTCACGTGTCCTTGAAGTAAACGAGGCAGATGTGGAAGGTGATGAAGCCTGACGAGAGTATGTGTGTGTATTTTGCTTTTACCCACGGAGATTTTTTCATCGGATTTGTTTATGTTTCTGCAAAATCAGCACGACACGCTGATGTGGTCCTTATGGTAGCAAAAGCCGAAGGAAAACTCCAACGCGGTGGCCGCGTGGAACCGTTCCGTGCCTTTGCAAATATGCTTTGATCAGTGAAACAGAAGTTATTAATTAAACTCCTGTTTGATTAAGCAAATGGAAAATTTCACCATCCTCCCAGCGCCCGCACCGTCGATGGTGTTTAATGAGCCTTAAAAAGATTTCCATGGATGGAAATGTTGCCACACGGAAGACACACTCGAGTAGCGCCGTGTTTCGGGTGAGTTGCGAAAATGAGGTCCTTCCTTGTCGATGGATATAGGAAGGTTCAGATGTGTGTTCCATTTTCTTCCGGTAAGCGGTTTCTTTTAATAAACACGATTAGAGCAGCACATCTGTGGAAATCTGTGCACATATGAATATCGCTCCTATGCATCGTATCCTTTTACCCTTGAAATAAGCCGCCTTAGTAGCGAATATCATTCCGCAAAATGATTCGGTTCGAGAAGCATAAGCCTACTTTAGGCACGGGACACAGATGAAAGGATTCGCTCGCTGGCAAAAGGTGGTTTCTCTTCTCGGGTCGTTTAAATTTCCAAACCATCTTCCAAATCTATTTTTGCGAAAAGGGCTCAAGCCGCACATGTTTTTCCCGTTCCCCTCGTTGGAGGTGACGCTTGTCTTTAAATAATAGTTTTAAGGTCCTCAGTCAAGCGCAGCTAATTTCCGTGCGTCGTGAAACAGATTCGTAACGACGAGATCAATCATTACGTTTCGCTTCGTGTGCATTCCCCTTTCGGTTCAGACAAGCACGCATGTTTCGTTTCCAAGTGTCCCAATTTTTCTGTTTTTTTTTCCACAGAAGGTGAAGATGAATTTTACGAACAGGAACCGAGCCCGGTTGTGCGTGTTTTTATTAGTATAACGACCCGTTCCCTGCGCGAGGAAAAGAAGAAACCAAAGCAATGGGAAAGGGCGCTGAATCGGGCGCGTTGTGTGTTTCTTCCAATTGATCACTCATTCAAAATCCATTAAAACGAAAAAATTGTGCGGCGTGATGTTGCGCTGCGTTGCGCCGCGTTGCGCCGCGTTTGACTAAGATTTATGGCATCCATTTGGGGAGGGCCCCCTTTCCTTGTATACCTGTTCTCTCTCCAGTTCTTCCCTTCTTCGCAACGAGTTTCGTCGGTTCGAAGCGTCTCCAACCAAAACTTTGCTCGCGACACGATCGTTTTCTTCTATTGCAATTAGTGAACTGTTAAGCGAGCGGTGATATAATTTATCGATCTACAAATAACAGCCGAGAAAGCGGTTGGGAAGAAAAAGAGACACGGCCACATTAAAAAAGCCACCACCATCGAAACCACCGCAAAGGATCATCAAGCGAGCCCAATAATCAATCTACTGCCTTTTCCCTGTGTTCGCTTGTCTTAAGCTCTAAATCTTTCGCTTTTTGGGTGCTAGCGATCTTCCCCCTCCTTCCGAGTTGGGGTGGTGGAAAAACCGGCGTATGTTTCAGCAGTGCATAAATTATCACCCGACGTGGTGGAATTTAGTTTTTCAGCTCGCTCTCCACTGCTTCCAGCGTAAGCTGCTCTTATTCAACCCTTATTAAGCCATCGGGTGCTGTTTCGGCTCGGTTTTAGATTCTTTTTTCTCAACTCTCAACGATTATCCCGCACCGGACAACCGTTAAAAGTCGCTGAATTCCACCGTGTTGTAGTTCTTGTCCGCTCTTTCACCCTCTCGGTCTTTATCGATCACCACCGGACAACAGGACCTTGTCGCAAATTAAGAGGTTATCTATTTCGTACGGTCCGGCCGAAGCCACGAGGCGAGCGCACGGAATTCTCCGAGATGCAATAAAATCATGCAACCAAACAGACACCACCAGCCTAGTGGCTAATCTTGATCGCGCTCGCTACCACGGCCGGGCCGTTAACGAAAGCTAATTGGAAGTCGAAATGTGATCAGGGTGCGAGCGAACGCGCCCAACGACACCGCACCAACCGGCGGAACTGGAGCAGATCAGCTCCGGTTTAATTGTAAGGTTAAATCCTCGCGTGCGACGTTGCGAAAAAAGGAAGCTTTCGAAACGACGTTGCACGGTTACGGTACGGATTTGTGGCGGAAAGTGAGAGTAACCTTATTGCTTTTTATGGCCCTTTTGTAAAACCAACAAAGCTGCAGTAAAATTGCAAACGCAAAGCTATAAACGATTCAATGTTCATTCGTGGTTGAACTTTGTAAAGGTCTTTCCATTTTGAAACAATGGCAGAGAAACGTAAGGCATTATGTAATCTTTAAGAGAAATTTCAGGCAACCGATCTTAAAAAAAAAAATCAATGAACAAAACTTTTCTCAATGCCAATTGATTTATAGACTCATTTCCCCTAAAGGGGTTTACGCACACCTGATTATTGATATCAATTAATAATTTGGTTCATAAAGGTTCTATCAAGTAATTTGTTAAGAAATTTACAAATCTTCAGAATCTTTCTGAACTGGTAATGTTCTTGTTTTGCTCTTATTTTGCGTTCCTGTTGATCTGGAGATATCAAATTCACAATGTTATAATTTTTTAATTAAATTGGATGAAGTGCATTTTGCCTCAGAGGTGCATATTACCCCCGCCACCCATTCGGTAATTTGCGTGGTGTGAAACGGCGTGACATAAGCCACGACAGACATGTTTTAATGCCAGCACGAACCGAAATTGAAATATTGTCGTTCATAAACAATCATTTAATCTAATTTGATGAGAAGAAAATATAGTATTTGTAAAAATATTATTACATAAGACTCAATAATTTTTAAATGTTGCTCATCATAATGATAATTGTTCGAGTGTTTTACGCGTCATAGATATGGACACGTATACCTTTAGCGTTGATGTAGTAAATTACCTTACCGATAATTTTTTATCTCGTTTGCTCTGTTAAATTTATTTAAAGTGACGCAAACTTAATAATATGCGTAATTCATCTTTTTAAATAATTAATTTATCACCGCTTTGTTCCATTACATGAATACAATATTAAAAGAAATACTTTGAGTTTCCATTGCATTTGGTTGATTGGTTTACTGCTATTTGTTTTTAAGACAGCAATTTAGTGTTAAATTATGTTCGAAAGATTATCTTAATGTTTGTTAACAGCGTCAACAAAAACCATTAATGAACCATTACAAGCAGTAAATCGACTTCTAGTCGATTGGTTAACCACCCAAGAGCTAAAAACGGTCCATAGATTTTAGATCGCCCCGAGCCACTCTCGGCTTCTCTGTTGCACACTCTGTTGTTGCGGTTTTCTTAATGGTACGCTTTCGGTGGAGGAAATTGAAAAATCAAATCATCATTCACGACCCGGATTAAACCATAATAATAACAATAATCGTAGCTTTCCGCGTATTCCTACTGGTTCCCGCCGCCCTCCACTCTCTCTTTGAGTCGGTTGAAAATTACTTAAAAATCACATTAGTCCGCTTGTCCGCGCCGACCAACATCAATTAAGGCAAGCCATTCCGTGGCATAAAAACAATACCGCGCCAAAATGTGATCCGTGAGACGCGCGGCGGCTTTCGATAAAACTTTATTATTACCACCGGAGACCGAGAGAGAGAGAAACAGGGAGGGAGAGAAAGAAAGGGTGCACGCGGGAAAATGTTTTCCACGCCACCCATTTTCACTTTGGCACATCGTTAGTTTGTGGAATCGTGTGGCACACGATCGCTGATGGCGCTCGAAGCCTGCGGGAAGATTGATAGTTTTAGGCAGACCCCAAACACGGTCGCTCCTAATGAATGGTATTCTTTTGAAGCCTCCCGTCTCCGGGGGTTTCCTTTGGACGCGGCTGGCCGGCTCGTCTTCGCCATCTTCGACTGACCGATGCGTCGAAAGAACGTCACGATTTTTCAACCGTTTACGATGCCATCGAAATGAGAAGGAAAAAAAAAACGTAAATTAAAGCAATTAGTAATTAATTATTTTCTGATCACTTGTGTTTTGATGTGTTTTTGTTTTCGAGTATCTTTTCTATAGTTTTTTGTTTTGTTGCAGCCCCAAATGATCTCCACGCACGTTCTGAATTGAAGTGCTAATGAGAAATTCGCCTACCTCCAAGACGTGCTTCATGACTCTTATATCATGCGTTGGAATGTTCCTTTAAAGCCCATGTACCTCCCGAAGAGGTCTATATACTCGAGTCGAAAAGAAGAGGGTTTCCTTCAAATCAGAGATAGCTCTATTCATCTTCGTGTGTCGGTGAACATCAAACGGTTTGAAAAATGTTTTCGTTCCACTTTTTTCTTTATGGGAAGGCATTTTTCACGTGTGTTTCGAAAGGATTGATGGAACTATCCTTGGGTTCCAATACTGATGGATTTTCCCAGCGAGAGATTTACAAACCCAGAAGAACGACTTTAGAAGAAATTTATCTCAATTCTTACAGAAATAATCGTTACCATTACCATATCTTCGCAGTAACATTCAATTTGCGAACGCATCAGTTTTCTCAAATGCTTCATTAATGTTTTACCTAACTTAACGTAAATGGCCAACGGGTCTTCCTCCCTGTCTGTCTCGCTTAACGGTCATTTTCAATCGCTACCTATAAAACATCACATCAACGAACGTTGAATCGCACTCTCAATAATTGCCACCGTTTTTCCGACGTCCAAAAGCGATCTTTCCAAAAGGTCTCGACCCAACGCCAACGCATCGCGGAAGGAAAGTTCTTTCACGCGGCATCTTCTGACCAGGGGAAAAAAGATCACCCCGACGAAAAGGATCGGACTTCTCAACAAGCAGCCCTCCGACAAGCCCCTGAAAGAGGATTTCGTGGATTAGTGGATGAGATGCGGTACAAGTTGAAGGACGAAATAAAAAAAACACACACACACAACCAAATGCATCCATCGGTGGCTCCGAATCCTTTTCCTTTGCAAAGGGAAAATGATTGCCCTTAACGGGGCAAAAAGGGGTTCCCGGGAAAACGCTCTCTGGTAAATTGAAATTTGATACTTTCGGAAGCAATAAAATGTTGTTTCCATTTTTCAGCACCATCGAACCAAAATCGAGGAAGGAAAAACTAGGGCAAAGGTTCGCACCCACCAAAAGGTGAATCAATTCGAACCGCGTCAAATTGCGCGTCCGAAAGTGAACCGATTGCCTCCGGGCCATCTAACCAACCGACCGACTGACTGATAGGGAGTTTTCCACGCACCGATGCCTCGGACGCCGCCGTGCGCTTCTCCGTGAGGCTTTGTGGGAAGAAAAATCGCTGCCTCGACGGCGTCGTGAAAATGGTCGCGAAAAAGGTTTTGTAAAAAAAAAAGGAGAAATCTCCACCCGCCCGACGAACCGGTTTATTGCCGTGCGCCGCAAAACGCAATCAAATTTCATGAATTATTAACGAATTCTAGGTTTTCCAGCGAACATTTCAATTGAGTAACGTTTTAGTTGGTTTCCCGTGGATTTTTTACGTGGAAGGACGCGCGACCCGGAGGTTCCGCTTTACAAGCTGCGCCTTTTATTTCACACGATTCATTATATTCTCTCCATCTGTCTCCCTCTCTCTCTCTTTCTGTGTATGCAAACACAACCCCATCGATCCCGCGATGCTTTAGGGGTTGCTCCGCGAATGGCGCACGTTGAATACTGCAACACCGATGGCCTTTGTGTTCCTTACACAGCACGGCAATCCCTAGCAACACTCCGAAACCGACCCCGATGCGCGGGGACGCACCCGTTTTAAATGTGAAACTATTTCCAACGAATCAATATTTACCCAACAGATCCTGGCGTGCGGCAAGCTGTATGAACTAGAAATCCCGGTTTATGGAAAAAGGAAAAATCCCATCCAAAACGCGAGGCGGCAACAATAATAAAAGCGAAAGGAAGTAAAGCACGCGTGTGCCACGCTGGATGAAGTGAATGGAGAAAAAAGATCCCCAGGATAACTATATTTACCTTTCTTCCCTCATAACTCTGTGATATTTATTGAATGGAATGACCTTTTTTATGCACTTCCCCGTTGGTCGTTGTTTGCACCGATGCACCTTCCTGTGCAGTGAATCATGCACACGCACGCAGAACAGGGAATAAAAAAGGAGATGTGCCGCCACCGATTCGGGACACACTTCGGGACGCATTTCCAGCTTTCGGTAACGTAACCTAGGATGACAATTTATTTATTTACGAATTTAGAACCCGGTTATGTTGGCCTAGAAAATAAACCTGGAAAGCTCGAAAAATAACTGAAAATGTGACCCTGCAACTGAAATAGACGTGAAAAATAATAAACCTTACAAAATGGCAGAAAATTTAATAAAAAATGGTGATAAAAGAAGTACATCATCAAAGAAGAACCCCGAACTCGTAGTAATAATAAAAAGGATAAATCATTCATCCAGTATGATTAATGTCAAGTAATATTTTCGAATGTTCCCCTTTCCATTGTTGCTTTCCTAAATAAACCCATTCATTTCGATATTAATCCTGCCCGATCAAAGCCCATGCCCCCAGCAGGGATGCACACCAGAGTGTGTTTTGTTTAGTTGTAGATTTATTTCTATTTCAAGTACCACCGCTGAGTACGGTTCTAATCCTTCAAAGACATTTTCGATATGGTAAGAAGCATTGATCTCGAGGCGTTTATCATGATAGCGCTAACCCAAGTAACTTACGACGAACGACGGGGCGAGTCCATTATTCTTCCTTCATGCGAACCCACAACCAACGGGAGACTTCCTGTTTCGTTCGGAACTTTAAAATACTCCTTCCTACTGAGCTTATGTCCTTTGCTGGTTTTTGAAAATTGTCACCGAACCACCGGTTTCAGGCGCATCGCGTACGTTCGTTCGGTTAAATCTGTAAATGAAAACATCTGTCCCGTCCCAGGCACGGGCACGTTTCCCGGTTTTCCGAGCGTGTAGTTAAATTTCCCTCGCTCCCGTAAGGTGAAGGCAACGGGGGGTTTTGTGAGCAAACATATTTGCCTTCCAAAAGCCGGCAAACGACGACGAGGACGAGCGCACTCCGGGTGTCCCTACATTTTCCATGCCTTTGTCACCGCCCGTGTGTGTGTGTGTGTGCGTGTGTGTTTATGTGGCATGCGACACTGATCCCGGCCGATTCAGGGTACGGTTCCCGGTCGGCGAATGTTATTGAAAAGAAACGAAAAGAAACCACCGCGGAACATCGGATCGGAATCCCTTGTGAAGCTCTGGCGGATACTACGCCAAAGGACACGCGGGTCCCGTTCCGTGATGTTGACGCGGAACGCAAAAGGACATTATGTCATCCCGAAATGCGTGTGGTGTGCATGTGCATCCGTACGTACGATTCCGCGCGCGATCAGCCTCATCGATACCGTCGGAGCAATCCCATCCCGGGTAACGTATCCTTTAATCGCAACCGACCAAAACAAACCAAAAAAAAAAAGAAAAGCAGGAAACTAGAGCACGGCAAAGGGATGGCCGTGGAAAAGGGGCACGAGGTTTTTGAAAATCGATTGGTTCCGAAGCGAGTGCATTGCACGGCTCGTTAGAAGTCCATCCGATGCGGAAGGATTTAGGGCTCGGAAAAGAGACGACCCGTTTGTTTGTGTGTGTGTGTCTCGTGGCCTTTGTAAACGTGTATGTCGTGCTCCCGGATTCCAGGACGTTACGGCGCTATACGGAGCCTTCCATTCGCTATGCGCCATAATGCGTTTTAAATTGATGGATTTCGAGGTACGGCACCGGAGCACGAAGGTGCTGAAGGACAGGACGAGATTTTATTCTAATCTTTTCGGGCACGGTTTTACTAGGTTCGTTTTTTTTTATTCGGCCACCAAGAGGTAGGAAAGGGAACCCGGGGAAGGTCCGTTGGCTTAGGATTAGCGAACCGAGCGAAAGCGTCGCACTTGCGAAAGCGTCGCTCGGATTTGAGTTGCTGGTTTTATGGGCCATTTAAAATTGCGCCAAGCTGAGCACCGAGCGGGAAATGATTCGAATCCAAATGAAAAGGGCATTGAGAAAAGCAACAAAAAAGAAAACAGAAAAAAGTAGAAGTGGCCATAAAATGCATCGTCCGTGGGTCGTTGCTTTTCTATTTCGAATAAACCATTCCAAAATAGAGGGATTTAGTTTTATCTTCATTCCTGAATCATTGTCCATTAATGAGTGTTTGAAGGAACAAAAAAATAGGGACGACTTGTCCTTGGGGGTGTTCGCTCTATTACTCCTCTTTTTTTATCGTTTCAACCATAATATTATTGTATGAGGGTATTACGGATGTCATTTGAAGTGCAGCGTGGGGTGGGGCTTTCCAAACGAGAGTGTCTGATTAGAATCTTGTTACATTTAAGATTAATCATATTATAACCTTCATCCCCGTCGACCAGCGGCTTTGATAGCGATCGCACAAAAGTCAACGTCACGTGACGCCTGTAATTCCATTTTCATTTCGCCCTTCGCAATGTCAAATGCAGCCACGTCAAACCAAGGACACTCGTTACCGGCCCTATTGTGTGACCATCCAGGCAGCAGCTGCATCACCCAGGCGTTTAGCGTACGCCCCGTGCAGCATAAATCAACATTAACCGCCGCAACGCGTTCGGTGGTTGTAAATCAAACATCGTTAAACCCTTTGCGGGGCAGGACCGATTCCTTTACCGCAAGCACAGGATGATTTTTATTTTCCCAATTCATTCCCGCCTCGCCCACCTCGACCGGCAATCAATTTAAATTAATTTAATAGAAACTGTTCCCGAAAAACCGAACCACTTCCAAACCTCGTGTTCGGTTGGAAATTGGCAAACTTTCCACCAACCTTCCAGGGTGTCACCCTGCCTTTTTAGAAGGTATCGAATCAGGGGATGTTGCTATATATTTTTTCTCACTCCCTCCCGTTCGTTTTTCCGTTCAAACAGGATCGCTCGAGGATGCTGGTCCGGATGCTGACGTCCGTTACCGTCACCCCCGTGTTTAATTAACTACGGCCATGTGGCGTGTCGATCTAATTTGTATGCACCGTTCGCCGGCGCGTTCACCATCGCCATCATCATGCAGTTGACAGTTTTCCCCGGTTCGATTGGGACCGCATTCTTTTTGTCGCCACACTTCCACTGCCGCTCTCTTCCTTCGGTGGACAAGCGCAGCAAATCAACGACGCACCGACACCGCGGCCCACTGATTAGTCGCGCAAGCTTCCGAGAAACACCCACCGTGGAAAGGTGGCGGAGGGAGTGAAAATGCATCCTGTCACTAGAAAAAAAAAAACGGGAAATAAAATGTGTTGTGTACGGGTTCCGCTAATCAAACAAAACACCTACACGGGTTAGTAATCAGCGACACGGGCTGCCATTTTGTTGCGCCGACCGGTGGGTCATCCTTTGTAACTTTTTCTCTATTCCATGATAGCAATTTGTTTTAAAAGTCAGCAGTGTTTTCCCGCAGCTAGAAGCGATAACATTGTGTTAGAAAATAGGGTATTTTTTCTTCATCCAGTTGTGCCGCAAAGGACAATGTTGTCTACTTTGCTGGAACGGTGGAAAGGTGTTAAAACAGGTTCCTGATTTATTTTTTATGTGAAGGACTATCAACAAAATTATCTCTTTAACTTTCTTAGCAACATGTGTAGTTATAAAAGTCTCAGGAATCTGATATAAATGCTTTCTTACAAATAGATGTATATTGAAATCAGTCCATAAAATATTTCAAAGAAGATTAACTTGTACTTGTTTACAACTAATATATGCAAGTTAAACTTTTTGCAAGGAAATGGATGTCAGGTTCTTCAGACAGAGAACTATTAGACATTGTTTAAAGAATTTTTCTCATTGTTATGCATGAAACTGTCGAAAATCTTGAGTAAAACATAAATAAAGGGGAGCTAAAGTGAGTTCAAACTCAGGATGAAAAGTGTTTTTAATTTTGTTAAGATTAACACCTTTAGCTACATGAATCCAAGAATTGCATGCTGAATAAAACTATAGCCTTTTTAAAAGTAAATAAAACAAAACCTATTAATTTTATTATTACTTGGGTATTTGGTGCGGATTTAATTAATTCAATTAGTTTTTAGTTCTATAACAAATACTGCTGCATTTGAAACATACTCCATTGTTTTTGACATATATTTTCATTCAATGTGAATTTTTCGGTATATTTAAGTTGTAATTTTCCCAAAAGTAGAAGCATTGAGAATTTCAACGCACCAAACAAAATTCGGTTCATTCCAAAACGTTTCTTCTTACATCCGGCATTGAAGAGGATTTTGATTTTAATTAAATTTCATTTACCCAAAGTAAGAGAATCGATACGCGAAAATGAAGGGACACCAAATAAAGAAAAAGAACCTTCCCCACGATACAGGATTCAGGTGTTTTCGCCCGAAGGAACACTTCAACAATTGCTCCTCAATTTATTCGATCCCTAACACAAACACCTTCTCTTTCTCGTGCGCTCAAGTGTTCGCCTTCTCCGACTCGTTGGCCGTTGGGAAAGCTGACCTGTCCGATGTCCTGGCGAGCGTACGATTTCTGATTTTTATTTTTATTTAGCTTCCCCATCCCACCTACCGTGGCATTAAAAGTAAGCCGCACGTTCGGGAGAAATGTCTCCGATCGTTAGCTGTGGTGCCCTTTCCGTTCCGATGACTTTGGCACACGATTACTCCTCGATTCGTGCGACGAAGGGAAATGCTGAATGGTGGACAAATTTTCAACCGTGTAAGCAGAGACATCCGGTGGACATTTGCAACATGCTTTACATTCTGTACTCGTTCCAGCCTTGGCCGCTTTTACGTTGGTGTTGTGACAGTGTGTGTTTTTTTTTAGTTTTGTTTTGTTTCCGTACTTTTTTTTCCGTACATTCTTGGTCATGATTTAAATTTTTTTCCCGTCGGAGGGTAAAAACACTTGAGCGTCGGGTTTTCGACACCCGGCACCATGGGCGCGAATGATTTGAATCGAACTGATCTCATTTCCCACTTCACCCAGCCCGCATTTCCCTTCCCCGCCGGTTTGGCAGGAAAATAAAATTCGTCATCATCGTGTACTGAAGGGTCGAGCTGAGATTTAAGCGCTTCTCTTTCCCGAGCATCCGAACAGTGGTGCATACACTTCCGTTGACATTCATTTTCCCCTTCCGTTTTGGCATTCGGTGTGTTTGTGCTTGTGTGTGTGTGTGGAAATGATCTTTGCGTTGTGGCCAGCATGTAGCTCGGAGGAGGGTAATTGTTAGCGAGGATTAAAAAAATAAAACGAAATAAATCAATGAACAAGATCCCGAGCCAAGTGGTTGAGTTTTTGCTGCTATCTAAGCATAGGCAATACAAGCTCGATTCTCGAGTTCGACTAATACAGGAGGGGTTGGCATGTTTTAAATCTGGACTGTTTTTATTCTATCCTTTTCAAGTACTTTTCTATTGTTGAAATCATAGCAGGGCTTGAGTTTTAACAGCGTGGTCTTTTATAGGTACAGGAAAGGTGTCCTATGAAATTGCAACAGAATCCCTTTTTGTTGCATTTTAGAAAGAGCACGTTGCGATGGAAAAGAATTTAAAATACAATTAGAGGATATCATAAATCTTCAAAAAGTATCCATTTCGGGACGGAAAGAAACACAATCTCCTGCGGTGATGATTGCATTTATTGTTTTAACCTAGAACCTGTTTCCTTGTAGCGTTTAAATTCGCTTGATTTTTAATTCTACCAAGAAAAGTGATGAATATTGATTACGGAATGTTTCTTGAAGAAACTAGAAATATTATCCTGTTGATTGAATTAATTACTTCACCCTTAACGCTATCCTGATCGTTTTAAATGAGTAAACTTTTATAAAATTAACGGAGGGTAAAATAATCGGGTTTAAAAGTATCGATTTTCCTCATTGAAGAATGTTTTGCAAAATTCCAGCAATCGGTAGGAATGCTCTCTATCGAGTAATCCTGTGAAACATCCTACGCCACAAGTAACTGAACCAAACTCTATGCCTAAGGAGTGTCTCGCACTTGTGAAGGAAATTTTGCTTCCGTAACTGGATAGGCGTTCCAGCAGGGTTTTGTTCGGGTTCCGGGAGAAGTAAATGAAGAAAGGAATACTGGGCTCCACAGGCTCTACCTTAATTAGTCTAATTACGGAATATACCTTCGCATTTTATCCTTAATTTACGACCCCGGGACAGGACTGGACGGTTCGGGCGAGGACTCGAGGGTGCCCAGGATGCATCGGAATGATGCGTACTGCCTGGCGTCTGGGAGTATGAGGTTTCTTTTCATCTCATTCAGTGCAATCTCTTGGAAACTCTGACCCTCCGACGAGTTTTCCAAAGAAACCCGTCCCGACGTCCTTTCGCCTCATGACCTAGCCGGTCTTTATGGCCGCCCGGTACGAGGAAAACATTGCTTTCCTTTAATTAAATTTTGTTTCAACATCTTGTGGCTTTGAATTCACTTGTGTTACCATTGGTGCGCAAAGGCAGTTTTCCCTTCGATATCGATTACCGAACGGGAAACAAGGGGCCTCCGTTGCGTTGGTACTACATGCCGTTGGTATTTACGTCAACAATCTGGAACGCAGGCAGTGGCCAGCCAATCCGCTTCGTCCGCCAGGAGGCTTGTAACGCTGGCCAAACCATAATCATCGTGCACTCGGATAACGACCGTCTTTAGCCCGGCTCGTACGCTCTCCTTGCCCGGCTACCGGTAATGAAGCAATGATTACTTCAAATGGAAGCGGCAATCTTATCATGCTCCAATATCAGATTGTTAAAGATGCCCAGATTGGTTTTGTTCAGCCTCGTCCGGCGACCGCAGGATCGCCTGCTTTCCGATTTCCTTGTTGCATGCTGCTTGCTTAGTTTTTGTTTTTTAAAGTAGGCTTTATTTAAGACGTAAGCTAGTACGGGGAATATATGTGCAGGACAACATTTCGTTTCCTACTCAAATAAACATTTAATTTAATGCTCCGTAAACAACTAAGAAATACATCAAGTTTTACAATTGAAGGTATAGGTTTCGTTCATGTAATAAGAAATATCATAAAACAATCAATTTGTTGCAAACCAACTAAAATTGGTGTCATGGTGTGAATCTGCTAGGAAACAGCTGTAAATCTTGAGGTATTTTATGTTTAGTAGTTAAGTAATAAAATAAAGTAATATGATGCATGTGCATGGCGAAGAGTGACAAAAACGGTTGGAATTATTTTTTAAGGGGAAGAAAATGTAGTAAATTTTGAAAATAATTGGCAACTTACTAAATTTTGTAAAACAAAAAGAGATCAGATTGTTCAAAATTAAGAAAAAGAAAAAACAAATATTTAATTTGTGTATTGCCTCTCTATAACTTTCCCTGTAAACTTCATCGTTTTGCTTTAATCCTTAAGTGCATTAGAGTAGTCATATGTGCGTTTGAAGAAAACAATGTAAAATTTATCAAAATTACTGATGATTTTAAATAAAACAAGTACACATTACCTATCTTGCAAGGGTGTTATATTAGATAAACCTCTAGGTAAATATTCCAAACACTACAAAATTCTAAATAATATACCGTAAATATTTCTTTCAATAAAATTTTAATTGAATAGTATATTTCTCGCTAATTACTCACAAAACCTTTTGTTTAATTAATTGAACTTTTGTGAAATTTCACTCTTAAATTTTAGTTCCTTCCTTCAATCGCCACTAACTGAGATGCAAGTTTTCTTCGAATGTTGTATTTTTGCTATTGCATTGATTAAAGAGCTTTTACTGCAATCAAGAAAATTCACAGTGTAAAGCACTTTAGTTATTGCTGAAAACGCATATTGCTCTACACAATCATAATGAAATCCTTCGTTGACGGCAGCCTGCAAGCACAAGATTTTCCTCTAAGGATGGCAATCTTTCTTTTTTTCTTTGCGAAAAATCTTATGATGCACAGCCTTTCGAGGCAAAAATTCTCATCTCATTGGCCTCAATTCTTTGCCCCACTTCCATCCGTCCCGACGATCCTTCGGGCGTTCCGGAGCACTTGGAGTTTCACACTGATTCTAATTACGCGACACGACACGCTGGAAGTGTGAAATTGCCAAGTGTGAAATGAAAGAAAAGTGCGAAAGATGGCGCGTCAGAGAGCGTAAGATCAAAGGATATTCTTTTAAGATTTTTTTTTCAACCACCCATCAAGCGCCCAAGCCACTTTGCCAGTGGTCTTTGGCCCCCCATGCATTTTTCCAGCGGTTTGGTGGTACTTTCCTCCGAGTCTTATTCCTTTACTTTTACTTATTTCCTGCCTCCCTTGGACCTCCTTCTCAACCGGCCCCACCCCCCTATGATGTAATTATTGTGCAACTGCACTGGCAATTTATCTGGCCGGGCTCATCCAACGCGTCCCACTTGGTTTCGTGTCATATTTTCCGCCATATTTTCATCAAAGATGTTGATGGTGATGATGATGAGGGCACTTTTACGATGTACGAGAGAAGGTTCCTAGGCGAGGCTTATATTGTTTCACTCTATGGTAATTTTATCCTTGCTTGCCCTCTGATCCTGCATCAAAGGGCAGCATGAAAAGAGTGATAGGGAGATGGAAGGATGTTTGTGGGCGGACGTATTATGAGCTGCGTTGATTGAAAGTGTCTCGTTTTGCAGAAAATCGTCTCATCTCAAGCAAAGCAGCAATGGCGATGCAGTTTTTCCAAAGCTTTTCCCCGGTAAGTGCACGCCAGTGTAAGAAAACACATCAAATACGTACACGCTTCCATGTCACACAAAAGCGCTGCACACAGATCAAAGCAAGTAGTAGTATTTTTTCCACCTTCTTGCTTCACTCATGCCCACATTTGCACCAGTGCGTGTCATCCAAATGAAGCTGCTTAGATATGAATAGCTCCATCAGGAATGAAATTGTCTGCTCGTGCTAGGTTTTTTAGAAGGAAGAAAGTCCTTCGGGAAGCTGCTTGAGCTGTTGGGAGTTTTTACTTTTGGCACATCTATTTTAGGAATCACACTTAGTAAATGATGGGAGCATTTCGCCCATCTCTTCCTCTAACGCATCGTTGCAGTTAACAAGGACCTCGGCAGTTCGTTTTCAGTGCAGAGATTCTCCATAAAACCCCAAAGCATATGAACAAATGTTTTCATAATTGGACATCGTCCGAGTAGAATACCAGTTCGTGGGAGTGTTCTTCAAAAAGACTGGCAATTAATTAAAAGTTGAAGTCGAAAGTTGGACGGGTTCAGAATTAGCAACACATTCTCTTGGTGTGTCTAAAATTACTTCTATTTGAAACTGAAGGTATGTTTGAAACGTGTCAAAACTGTATAACTGTTAAGATTGAAATGGATCTCTTATCTCTTATCCCGGCATGCCCGTATGTCTCAGATCAAAGAAATGAACTATGGGATAGGATGTTTCCAAATTTGACGGATCATTTTAATCCTGTTGAGGATCCCGTAAGATTGTAATAGGAATAACTTTTTAATGAGTCTTCTTTCTTCTACAAGAGAGTTTGAATGTTTATATATTTTTTCTACATTTTACATCCTTCTCGATGTCATCACTTATAGTGCGATGCAACGAATGACCACGAACTAAGAGTCCTATTGAATTCATTCATTATAAGACTCTCCAAAAGCTAGTGTCAAAACCAAACGATGAAAGAAATGGATACGATACAATCTCTGTAGTTTCACGGCTTTTCATCTGGCCACTCCAAACAAGTGTTGCTTTCCTTGGAACACGAACTACCATGCAAAGGGTGGTTCTAAAACCTTTGGAAAAAAGGATTACGTGTAGAAGCTAACGGGACAGCCCATTCCTTGGAGAGCCACAAACATTGGAATGTCCTTCTTCGATATGGCATACATTGAAAACTACAGGAAGGTTTCCGGATGATCGCCGGTTTGCCAACGGTCAATGTGCTCTTGATTGTAGATAACGATTATGATAGTGATGATGATCATAACGATGGTGATAGAGAGAAGTAACATACGGGTGCGAGAAAATTCAACATTCACTCTCTCAACGTTCAATCGCGTTCCAAAAGTCCTGTGTTGAAATATCCTTGACAAAAATGGAAGAAAATAAACAGCAAATTCGATTAAGACTTCAGCAAAACTTGCCAATTTCGTTGCCCACCAGCAAAACTGGATTCCTTTCGGTCTGCAATGGCAGAGACACAATTGGAAACATTTCACACGCCGGATACAGGGCCACATTTATTATCAGCCATAGACAATGCAGCTGACATTTCGGATTTCCCTTCAGACGTTTGATAAATTATTGTCCACCGTCCCGCTTCTTCCGTTCCATATCCGACTTTACTCCGAAGTCCTTCGGGGTTTTCGCCAGCAAGTCGGAAGTTGGCCAAAAAGGTGTATGGGTGTCCTTTTGTGGAAAATAAATGAAAGGAAGTAACGCAGAGTGAGCATCGTTTTTCGGTTTTCCTTCACCATTTGGCCTTCGTTTTTTTCTTTGGAATGTGTTCTATTTCATCATTCAAACCATACCACCTGTAAAAATCGCAAATGATCACCAAGTAGAAAGGGATTGTAGTTGCAAAAGAGAGTTACAAGGGACAACAAAACGAAAAACAAAATGAACCATTGCAATAGGGTGAGAGTGAAAAATTGCACATTGATGCAATACAATGAAGGTGGAAAAAATATTTGGGTGCAAAAACGAAAACAGTTTTGGTCATCTTTCCTGGTATTTGAGCTGTTTCAGGGGTATAACTTCCGCAATGATCTTGGTCTTTTCTGATTGATTTTTTTCTAGCTCTATGGTTACAAAATGAAGGAAAATAAATAAAAACAGAAAAACCGTTGGAAAATTATCATGAAAAAGCTGTCGTTTGCTAAAAGCATAAAACACCATTGTCTCACTTTCTTCCAGATTTGCTCCTTACAACAAACAATAAAATTTTACATAAAAGTTAGAATATAAATTTATCTAAGAGTTTGTTTCGAATAAAACATAGAACCAACAATCAAGAAACTTCACAAAAATCCATTGTTTTCAATTCAGATCAGATAGTTTTCTCAGTCCGATGGTAGGTTGTATCGGGAGAATGTTTTGGCCGTGAATATTAGGGTAATAAGTTTTTGCCAATTTCGGGAAAAAAAAACCAAGGAATAAATCTTTCTTCCTAGTCTCGCTAATCAGTCACCTCTTAACGTAATTTGGCTATTTCCATTTACTTTAATTAATATACTAAATTAAGATCGATTATCACAAGCACTGACACCAAACCATCCGAACGCACAGGAAAAAGAATCACTTTGGCCCTGCCCTTAAATCACGCGCTTAGCCCAAGGACAACGCCTCCGTCTATTGCGCCACTTGATCTCGAAAGCCTTCTAATTAGATAATGCCTCTCACTGTGACTTTTCCTTCTGCTTTACGGATGTCTTGATTGAAACAGTTGGCATCGAGGATATTGTTTATGACTTTGTTGTTTTCTGGTGTGATTCATGGAGATATTTCCTAATCATGGTTGATTGATTGGTGCAGTCTGAATGTGTTTTGTTTTTGTTTACGAACGAATAGATTCTCGATGGAGTTAATTAAAAATGTAACTAAAGAATGCATGCGAATATGAAAGAATTTTCGCAAATTGAAAAACAAATACATTTTACTGCTTATCTGATCTGTTATTATGGTATCGATAAAGCTATCCTTCCTTGATTGAAAAATTATATCTTTCAACCCTTACGCTAGGATAATTGATTTCAGTTTTATTTATAGCATCAACCTCTTACAAAGTATTGAATAAAAAGAGCAGATTCTTCGGTGCGATTTGCTCGAAAAAACCCTCCGTTCATCGCCAGTAATCCTTTTAGTAAACAAACGGGCAGTTAATTTTACACAATACACAAACTCCCATCGCAAAATAGGGGGAAAGGAAAAAGCGGCACCCGGGCACTTGAAAATCACATCCGAAACCCATCGGATCAATCAGCTGTCAACGGCAGCGGCGTGGACTACGCCGCTTCGCGCTGTGGTTTGGTTCACCTTTTAAATATTTTAATCATGATTGATTGATTGGTTGATTAGCTGGGATAAATTATTTTCGCCTACCGTTTCGCGTCGTGCATCGAGGGCCTTAAGCCTGCCCGATATGGTGCGTGGAAAAGAAGGCTTTCCCATTCTTTTGCCAACTCCGTTCCGCAAAGTGTAACGCGAAAAGGAAAAGCCTTTTCACGCGAGTGCATTCGGCGGTTTTTCCCTTCGACAGTGGTCACGTGATGCGGCTCCCAGCGACTTTGAGGTGAACTGGGAACTGAGCGCTGCTGTTTCGGTTCCGTAAACAACTAGGGATGTTTCCCAAAATTGGCTGGGAAACTCACAGGTTTTACCCTTTCCCGATTTGGTCAATCGTTTTGCTGACATTCAAAACCCAACTCCAGAACAACAACTTTACGCCTTCTTTCCACTCCATTTTCCACCTACCGAGGTTCATCTTCCTCCCAGCGGTTTCGATTCAGATGTTCGAGTCTTTGTTACTAGGCCGTCTTTTATCCCTTTTGTCCTTCCAGAGAGGATCAGAAAATATGTTCGATAAGGTCAGCCTTGCCACCCCCAAAAATTGGGAAAAGGGGTAGGAGACACCCACCCAAACAGGCATCCGTAATAGGCTGCAAATAATTTAATTGAAAATATCCTGCAGCCGTTGCTCACGGCGTGGCGACGCTTTTCCGACGGGCCGCTTATTTATTCGTTCCTGTGTCAATATAATCCTTATGAATTAAACCCTTCACCCGTGACCGAAGGGTGGGCAACACGATTCATTGTGACAAACATTGTACGAATTCATCACCACCACCACCAACAATAGCTTCTTATGCCCCGAAGCAGCGCATTCAGTTTCCCAGCACAATTTTCCCCGAAATCGGGCGCCCGTTGATGGACTTTTCGAGGTGGGGCAATTATCGCGGCGAGAAAAACAGTAGCCCTTAAGGCCAAAGTGTGGTTGTGTGTGGGATGCAGAGCAGCAACTGGACGTGGGTATTGGTCTGGAACGGATCATTTCTAGCGTGGCGGTTTGCTGAATCGAAGGCAAATTGAAACGTTTTGTTTCTCGCACTTATTTTTCACGCGGTTTTCACGGAGAAGGACAATTAGCGGTCGGCAAAAAGTTTATGGTGGGTTTTTGGCTGACTTCCATTCAGTATGATTCTTCAGGCGGAATGTGCTAAGAAAATTAGAAACTTTTCACCCGTTTTGCGGTAACTTTACAGAACGGGCACAGCTGTTGTATCGGAGCTCGATTTTTTCCAGTTTCAAATGAAGTTTGATGCTGATTGTTAAGACTAGTCGAACAAAGTATTTTGTTTTCAAAAGTTCCAAAAAAAAAATGAAATATTGGTTGCGTCAACATTGAAATAAGTGGTAATTTAAACTTCGAAGCTACCCAATATTTAAGCCAAAGTGGCCAATTTTGATTATCAATATGCAGGCTGGGCTTTGTTTTACGTCGACGTAAGTATGCGTCGTTCGACAAATCGTACGGTGCTAATTTATAGCAGTGTACTTTGTTTTTTACTTATACTATTGAATGCAATGTTTATGACAGACGATTTGAACATGAATTTATTTATAGAAGTCTTGAGTAGGTATTATAAACGTAGGAAACATGGATACTTTACATAAAATATTAGGCGCTGGCCTAGGTTTACGCAAAACAGGGCAAGCCTGTAAATGCATGTCTGTCTCAATTTTTTTCGGCTTTGATTTAAACCATCATATTAAAACAGGATGATGACAATCAATTGACACAAACCAACAATCGAAGTTTATTAAACTGCAAAAATATGATAAATTCCTATCAAAACTCAAAGCTAATTCCATAATTTATAGCATAACATGACATTTTTTAAAAGGAGTTATTAAAAATTTGAATAAGTAAAACCTAAATTGCACTTAGAACTTTAACAACATAGTTATATAATATTACTAAAAAAACCATCCAAACTCTCTATGGATTTTCGGCCCTTTAAGGCAGAAAAACGACGTGACAGAACATAAAGTTAAACTTTTATATCGATCAATTTCAACTTTGTTCTTTTCTATTCCAGTATTCTAGGCCTCTGGTATTAAATCGATCGGTGTTCGAGAACCATACAGCAGTAATTGAAATGGACAGCTGACTCCCTCTGAACCCATTCCGATCGGATTAGCCACTCTCGTGGCCATTGTCCCAAAGTTTTACCCTCGCCTCTCAATCAATTCTCCACCCCTGACTCGGTCTTGCGGGAAGGAGGATAGGTTTAATCGTTCCTCGGCGCCTGATCCAGCGTTCCCCTTTTACAACCATTTTCATCAATAAAACCCTGAAGGGAACGTTCGATAGAAGGTGGCGCGGCGCGAAAAGAAAACCATGTTCGGCTGCCAAATCAAACACACTCTCATTAGCATATATCGCATCGAGTGGTTTTGCGAGTTCGTACCCGGGAGCTCGAGGTGTGTCCCTTTAGTCATTCCGAGGGTTTAACGGGGCACATATGCTCGATTGAGCTCGCAACTGCAAGCGACCGCCAAGGTTACCGGGGCCAGAGGAATCTATTTGGCAGCTCCGATGAGTTGGGTTCGATAAGTCCAGGAGCTTGCGTTGGGGACTGGTAGGGAAAACGACGCATGACGAAAAGGAAAATCTGGTGTGAACGGTAACATTATGGCACAATGGTGGTGATGATACAAGTTGAAGAAAAAGCTTCCCTTTCTCGAATCACTCATGTACAAATGGCATAAGGTTTGGTTGAATTCATCGAAAAAAAACTGCCATGGAGCCCCGATTCCCATCCCCTTAGCAAGCCCTTAGCCAACACTTGCGGTTTGCAGAAAATTCCCTCACGTCTGCTGCACGATCCGATGTCGCACCGTTTCGCCCAAAAGGATGAGGCTATAAAGTCCACATTTTGCAGTCTGGAAACGTGATTTTTGATAAATTCATAACATTCATTTCTGTCTCCCTTTCGGTGTACTTCGCTGATAGAGGTTTCGGTCCCTTGAACCCATGATCCGACGAAGCCATGCTCCGATAAGTGCAGTACAAGTACACCGTTTTGCGAAACGTCCCGGTTCGTTTGTTTCTGTTTCTTTGGAAATCACCTTCGATCGCCGGAGAAACTCCTCCGTATATGTGTGTACGTTCGCACGTGTGCAATCATGAGCGAAATTCGAAATTAGAATAATTTAAAACGTGTACAGACGGAACGGTGGATCCTCGGTATGAACGGTACAAGAAAAATCTTCCATTCAATTGGGAATGAAACGAAACAGAAACCGATGAAACGGATCACTTTTGACTGGTAAGTCAAATAAATAAATAGGAGGAAACATAAAGTGATGTAATTGGCGTATGTATTGGGAGGGATGAATCGCCCTACGAAGTCACTATGTGGTGTATTTTTCTTTAGACGGAATCATCTCCAAGACGGGAGACCGCAAGCAGTCGATGCATTCGCGATGAATTTCTGATGAGATGGGTGCAGCGTTCACCCGCGCTTCGGAACGGCATTGAATTGAATGCAGTTTAAAATGTCAATTGAATTCAAATTTCCATTCCACGCGATGCAGATTGATGCGCGCGATGCGAATTGATGAGTGTTGGCCGTAAGCTGGATGGATGTACGTTGTTTTCTTGCACCTAGAAGCTGATGACAATGACGCTTGTCATCGTTGTGGA